>CAUYTI010014378.1:0-47378 GCA_963575145.1 Galago senegalensis | reverse complement strand
TTGAAATATTTTCGTCAAACTGGTTGACATAGCCTTCATGGAATTTTCTTAGTTATTGTGTTAAGACATTTATATTCTACATTTAGTAAGTTTCACATGTACCCTTGTAAGATGCACCATAGGTGTGGTCCCACCAATTACGATCCCTCCACCCATCCTCCCCTCTCCCCTCCCTTCCCCTTTCCCCATATTCTCATCCTTAATCGTCAGAGAAATGCAAATGAAAACTACTTTGAGATATCATCTAACTCCAGCAAGATTAACCCATGTCACAAAATCCCAAAACCAGAGATGTTGGCATGGATGTGGAGAAAAGGGAACACTTCTACACTGCTAGTGGGAATGCAAACTAATACGTTCCTTCTGGAAAGATGTTTGGAGATCACTTAGAGAACTAAAAACAGACCTGCCTTTTGATCCTACAATTCCTCTACTACGTATATATCCAAAAGACCAAAAATCACATTATAACAAAGATATTTGTACCAGAATGTTTATTGCAGCCCAATTCATAATTACTAAGTTATGGAAGAAGCCCAAGTGACCATCGACCCACGAATGGATCAATAAATTGTGGTATATGTACACCATGGAATATTATGTAGCCTTAAAGAAAGAGGGAGACTTTACCTCTTTCATGTTTATATGGATGGAGCTGGAACACATTCTTCTTAGCAAAGTATCTCAAGAATGGAAGAAAAAGTATCCAACGTACTCAGTCCTACTATAAAACTAATTGATAGCTTTCATATGAAAGCTGTAACCCAATTATATCACCATTTTTTGAGTAATACTCCATGGTACATGTATACCACATTTAATTAATATGTTCATGTATTCATGGGAATCTGGACTGTTATCAAAAAGTCTTAGAACAACATGTGTTGGCATGGATGCAGAAAGGAACATGTACACACTGTTAGTGGGACTGCAAACTAGTACAGCCACTATGCATAATAGTGAGGAGATACCTCAAAGATCTAAAAGTAGACCTACCATTTGATCCAGCAATTCTATTACTAGGTATTTACCTAAGAAAAAAGATCATTTTATTGCAAAAGAACTTGCACTCTAATGTTCATAGTGGCACAGTTCATACTTGCAGAGTTATTGTTTTGAAAGATGCAATATCTGTGTTTAGATTAATTTGTTTGCATTTGATTTTCCTATTGTTCAAGTGCCATTTGTTCAAAAAACTATCCTTCCTCCATCAAATTGCCTTTGTTCCTTTTTTCAAGTATTCATTGATTACGTTTTCATGGATCTATTTATGTGCTTTCTGTTCTGTTTCACTGATCTATTTGTCTATTCTTTTGACAATTCCACACTGCCTTCATTATGTTATCTTTATAGTGATACTTGAAGATAAATAATGCCAGTCCTCTGATTTTATTCTCCTCTTCTATGTTGTTTTAGTAATTTTGAATATTTTGACTTTATAAATAAACTTTAGAATAAGGGTTTGACACCTCCATCATAACTTGCTGGGATTTTAATTGGGATTTCATTGACTATATTGATCAAGTTGAAAAGAACTAACACTTTGATAACATTGGAATATTTTGTCCATGTTTATGGAATATTTTTCCATTTATTTAAGTTTTTGTTTGAAGGCAGAATGGGAACTGAAGATCCCATTCTTACCAGGGGAAGGCACCCCCAGTAAAAGGAAAATTAAAAAGTAAGCTTAGTAAGTCAGGACAAAGAAAAGTCAGCTAGCTTACATTTAACCTATCCATTGCTATCAAGTTTCCTGCCTTTTCTGAAATTCTAGCCTGTTGGTGATACAGCTTACAAACACCCCTGCTTGGTCTGTGAACACTCTGAGGAAAAAACAATGGCCATAGAAGAAGCTATGGAAAGACCTAGAATGATACATTAACTAACATCATTTCCTGCCCAGTAAAAAGACAAAGCAGATACCCATTATAGAAATTTGCATTTGGTTGGGGCAGAGATCAAGAGAACAGCTCAAGCCCTTGGATATGGGCAGAAGAGCTTATATCCCTTATTGCAGAGGAAGATCCTCTGCGGTGGTGATGAGAGGAAAATTTCTCTCTCTCACTAATTCCTCAGAGGAGATTGACACCAGTGGCGTTTTACTCTACCAGGAACTAGCAGAGTTTAACACCTCCCTAGGAATCTGTGTGGAGGCTTCCCACACAAAGCTCAGGGTTTGGATTTCTCAAGACTGCTCAGACCCTTAAAATTAATAATGACAATAGGAGCTGATATGCTCACTCAGAGAAACTGCTGGTGTCTTTCTTCTCTCCCTTAGCAAACCCTCTGGGTAAATAGACTTCAATAAAAGCTAAGTAGAACAGATGGCTTGGGCCTATTGCTGGAAACCCACAAACAGGCAGTCGTCCCCTGAGTTCCCACCTTTGAAAATTCTATTTTGTGTCTCTTGTCTCTTTCTTTATCATCGTTTCTAACTGCATATTTCTTCAGTTGGTAGCCGCCAGTTCCACAGGTCTTAGTAGTCCCTGCCCCAAGGTGGGATACCAATATTTGTTGATTTATTTGGTCAGAGTTTGTAATTTTCCTGACATAGTTCTTATACAAGTTCATTAGATTTATACCCTAGTATAAATTTTTGTGCTAAATAATGATATTATTTTAACTTCAATTTTCAACTGTTTATTCATGATATATAAGAAAACAATTGACTTTTACATATTAACTTTGTATCTGGCAATATGACTATAATCATTTAGTATGACAATTTTTGTTCTTTTTATTCTTTAGGATAAATTGTCATGTCATCTCTGAATAAGGACAGTTTTATGTTTTCTTTCTTAATTTTCTGCATTCCCTTTAGTATTAGCATGCTCCAGAAAAACTGAAGCTATGTATAGATAGTAATAGATAGATATCTAGATAGATAGGCAGATAGACAGACCTAAGCTCCAAAACTCCCAAAGACCCCACCTCCCAAAGTCTCCACCTTCTGATGCCATCATCTTGGGGACTGGTATCTCAATAGGGGTAACACAAACATTTAGACCACAGAACATGGTTATGGAGGCTGGCAAGTTCAGACATCTGCAGTGGAAGTTGACAAACTGCAGATATTGGAGACTTAGGAGAAGAGATGTTGCAGTTCCCATTTGAAAAAGAATTGATTTCCAATTAGAGTCTGAAGACAAGAAAAAAATCTGTACTCCAGTTTGAAGGCTATCAAGCAGAAAGAACTCTCTGTTAGGTGAGAATCAGCTTTATTTTTCTTTTCTTATTTATTTATTGCAGTTTTTGGCTAGGGCTGGGTTTGAACCCGCCACTTCCGGTATATGGGGCCGGCGCCCTACTCTGTTGAGCCACAGGTGCCACTCCCAGCTTTATTTTTCTATTCAAGCATTCAACTGATTGTATAATGCCCACCCACATTATGCAGGGTAATCCACTTTTTTGTATCTGCTAATTTAAATTTTAATCTAATCCAAAAATACTCTCAAGATGACATCCAAGGTAATTGTTGATCAATTGGCAGCCTGTGTGCCAGTCAATAGACTCTTAAAAATACATAAAATTAGCCTCTGAACTCTTATTTATTTTACTTGTTTTATTGCATGGTTTAGACCTTCCAGTACAATGCTGAGTAGAAATGGTTAAAAAGAACATCTTTGCCTTGTTCCTGATCTTAGAATGAAAGTGGCCAGTTTCTCAATATCATAATACATTATTTTAGATGTTCTTTATCAAGTAAGAAAGTTCCCTTCTATTGTTTGAATGCTATGAAGTTTTTGTTTCTCAAGAATTGTCAAAAGTCTTTTCTTGCGTTTGTTAGGATCACATGATTTTTTTCTTTTCTAGCATGTTGATGGGATGGATTTCACTGGTAAATCTTTGAATGTTGAATCAGACATACCTAGATTAAATCCTGCTTCACTTGTTTGTGGTGTATAATTCTTTTAAATCTATTCACTAATAGTTTGAGAATTTTTGCATCTGTGTTCATAAGAGGTATTGCACTACGACTGTTCTTTCTTATAACATCTTCAATTTGGTATTATGAGTTCTGTCAGTTTTTGCTTCATGTATTTTGATTCCATTCTTTTAAGTATGTACACATTTATAATTATATTAATATCTTTTAATGGAAAACCCAATCCTTTGTCAGTTAGTAATTTCTTTTTATTCCTTTTTACTTTTTTTCAGAAGTTACCTTTATCTAAAATTAACATAGCCATTCTGTTTTCTTTTTATTAGTTTTATTATACATTTCTCCATCCCTTTACTTTTAATTTTTGGATTCATAATTAAAGTGGATTTCTTATAGATAACATATAGTTATATCTTATTAGTTTACTTTCAGAATAATTTTAGTATTTTAAAATAATTTAGTAATATATAAGCTAGCAAACCTTTAACCTGCTAAAATACAATTTAAATGAAAGGTACTTATAGGAAAAAACCAGATAAGGATCACTTCAATTAAAAAATGCACTTGGGAGTGCCAAAAGACCCTTTTGATCTTTGATAATTCATATTTACTTTTCTGATGTTCACTTTAATTCCTGTTGTGGTATTTGATTATTTTATAATTGGTTTTTAATATGCTTCTAATGTTATTTGGGGAGATATCAGAATTATAATTGCTTGTGGTTGACATAAAAATTAAAAGAATTTATTGACATAATTTCCTTTGATGTTATATTAGAAATGTAGATAGTATTGTAATACATAACTTTATTATTTTTTATTATAGACAGATTATTAAGTATCTTTAAAGCTGCATAGATTTAGTATAATTTAACGGACTTTGGCAACAGGTTTGTAATCTGATAGGTGATGTTTTAAATTCTTCATATGCACAACTATTTGATTTTGGGCATATTACTTAAACTCTCTGAATTTCAAATTCAACTAATACAGATCAAAACCATAAACTATAGGTTGATCCTAGATGGCATACTAGACACATTTCACCAGCTGCTCTCGGCCACTTCAACTCCCAAGCATAGAGATAAGGAAAATTAAGAAGGAGAAAGGAAGGAAGGAAGTGAATAGGAAGAAAACATACATAAGGAGGAACCAGCAAAAATTCTGGCAACATGAAAAATCAGAATGTACCAACACCTTCAAAGGATTACATGGCAGCTACTACAGAAGATCCCGCCTAGACAGAAATTGTGGAAGTGACAAAGGGAATTTAGAGTACAAATGGCAAAAACAATGAAAAGAGTTAAAGAGAAGTGGAAAACCACCAAAAGGAAATCCAAAAATTGACCCAAGAAATGAATAACAGACGTGATAAAATTAGAAAGGATATATTGGAGCTTAAGGAATTAAAGGATTCATTTAGGGTACTTAAAGATGCAGCAAAAAATACCTATTAAAGAATAAACCATGGAGAAGAATGCATCTCAGAGCAAGAGGCTAATGCTCTGGAGCTAACTCAGGCATTTAAAGAAGCAGAAAAGAAGAGAATAAAATTAGAGCAATCTCTTAGGAAATTATGGGACTTCACAAAGTAGAGTGGTATATGTATACCATGGAATACTATTCAGCCCTAAAAAGATGGAGACTTTACATCTTTTGTATTAACCTGGATGGAGTTGGAGAACATTCTCTTTAAAAAAGTATCAAAAGAATGGAAGGGTAAGTATCCAATGTACTCAATACTAATATGAAACCAGTGGACAAATAAATACTTGTCTATACACAAACCAAATAGGGGGAGAGGGAGGGAGGGAGGAAGGAGGTTTGGCCTACTCCTACCTAACAAGCACAGTGTAACGGTATATGACACACTCCTTGGGTGAGGGACACAATGACAACTTTGACCTACCTACCAAACACAAATGTAATTAAATCATCTGTACCCTCATATTAATCTGAAATTTAAAAAATACATAAACTATAGTGTCAGAGAGATGTAATTTCTTGACCATGCTCTACCATTTATGAGCTAGACAAATCAGTTATTTGAAATACCACCATGAATCTGTTTCCCATCTGTTAAACAGTGTGTTGTATATTAACGGGTAGTTTTTCTGAAAATTAAGTAAATGTCATACTATATTTATTAATAGAATATAAATTAAAAGGTACTCCAAAGTACTAATGGATTATAGTTTCAAATAAATGATAAAATTGTTCTTAATTCTGAAATTAGAAATCAAGATTTATATAATATTTGAAATTTTCTCAGCTTTTATAATTTTTCTGTTTTAACATTTTCAAGTATTAAATATTAAAAATATTCAAAAGTATCTCTTGGTTCTTTATAGCTACAAAAAGGAATGAAGAGTGGCGGTGATAATGAATATGCAGCTAAATAAAACAAATTTCACTTTGCATTTATTCATCTCTTGACATGATAATTGACAGTTTAAAGCAAATACAATAACAATGTGTTAGGGGTTTTATAAGGAGAAGGAGGAAGTCAAAGTATGCTGTTGTAAGGAACTATATTATACAGTAAGTGGCACTATGTTTAAATATAGACTATAAAAATTTAAACAGGTATATGGTAAACCTAGAGCAACTACCAATACTCCCTCCCCCAAAGAGGTGCTGCTGACAAAGATAAAGCAGCAGAAATAAACTCATAATTCATATAGAGGAAGCAGAGACAGAGAGGGAAAATAGCAAAGAATATATGGAACAAATAGAAAACAGTGATCATATTGGTAATTACAATAAACGTAAAAAGTCTAAGTACTTCAATGAAAAGGTAGAGGTTGTTCACACAGGATAAAGTAGAAAGATCTAATTTTTGTGCCATTCGAGCTAATCCAGATACAAAATTTTATATAATCTATGATTTCACTTATATGAAGTTATAAGATAGTAAAAGTTTAGTGACAGAAAACATATTGGTGTTTTCCACAGGGTAGGAATTGTGAGGATAATTAGAAAACTATGTACATTGGCTAAAACTCTCCAGTCTGTGAAGTTAACATAGGCAAATTTTATTGTATAAAATTTTTTACTAATATGCTTAATTGAAAAGAATTTATGAACATCTATGTTTAGAAACCAAGAATGGTTTCAAGAAGACTTAATTTCTGTTAGATTTTTTTCAGTTTTCTGATTTTATATGTGGCCATAGATTTTGCCAAGAGAGAATGAATGAGTTATCAAAGTATTCAGCTTATGTAGGTATTCAATAAATTACTTTTAATAAGTGAGATTATTCAAAGGAGGAAAATTTGAGGTGGGGGCTTTTTATTTCACTTTTTTTTTCAAAATTATATTCTCCTATGCTTGTCTGGCATATCTGGAAAACTTGGGAACTCTGTTCCAAAAATTGCTTATGGTGTGATTTGAAACTGTACATATTTGAACAGGATATTTGGAAAAGATTCCCATAATGTACAAGGTAATAAACCTACTGCTTTGCTGTTGCATTACAAAGTGAAGTAATTTCCCAGGTGTCTCTCACTTTAAGACTCTATTCAGATACTAACAGGTTAGCATTAATTCTTGGTTTGTTATATATTGTCAGTTTTCACACTACTATGCAAATGATATATATTTTTTAAAATAAAAGAGATGAAACTCACACAAACCAAATAATAGTTTGAGGTGGTATTAGGGCAGGCAAGGAGAGAGTATTTTAAGAACTTGTACTGAGGATGACAAATGTGTGTAGATGATAAAATTCAGACTTTTCAAGAAAAATAAGCTTTACTTAACAGTGGCATATTTGTTAGCTATTTGTTGCTTATCACAAAATTATTAATGATGAAAAATTTGAATTTAATCCATAAGGTAACCAGAAGCAGAAAATGCAAGCAAATGTTGCAAGTGGTTAGGCTCTCTCTGGTAATTTAAAGTCCTGGAATTCACTTAAACTACAGTAAATTGTCAGAAGTGTCCCCCTGGGTGTCCATTAGAGCTTTGCAGAAGATTTAAGGACTTGAGATAGCCTCACGCTGGACCCAGGAGACATAAGTGTCTCTTTGATCAATTATTGTACTTCCATTAAAATATTTTTACTTCACTGTGGGGGCATCTAGATCACCTTGCACCTTGATATCCCTGTCAGATCATCTCCGTCTTTTACTTTTAAAGGTTATCACTCCTCTCTGCTGATGCGCCCAGTGTTCAAGGAGTTCAACACATACATGCCTGATACAAACCTTTCTTGCTCAACTAAGAATTGATGTCTCACTGTAAAAAATATGCATCATTAAATAAATACCTTAGTGAATTCATGTGCTATCCTCTTAGCAATCTGGCTGATGGAGTAGCCTAAGTAGCAGCCTTGATGGCTTGGCTATGTTGCTTGCCCTCTACAGAAATAGGAGTGCTTGCTACGTGTTATAATCCTACACTGTGGGGTCGTAATATTTCTTAGCCTTTCTCCATTGATTTTCATTGTGAAAGGTCTACCTGGAAAATGGATGGTCACCACTACAAAAAAAGGAAAAAAAGAAAAAGAAAAAAACCCTAACTATGGGGAACAAATTTATTCCTTTGAGTATTCATTGAACCAGTTACTAAAAGGTAACTTCACACAATGAAGCTATTAATACTTGCTCCTTCTCCACCCTAAAGGGAAATTACAAAACATAATTAGAAACCTGGATGGTATTTCAAACTCTTCAAATCTACAGTATAAATATGTAGAATTACTTCCATAGTCGGGCCTTTGGCAATTGCTAAGTGGAATTACTACTTATGCTACCTGGTGTGTTGACCTTTATTTCCAATTAGTTCTTTATTTACCTGTTTGTATTTATTATAGCACATCTATACAGGAAGTTTATAGAGTTTGAATAACAGTGGATTTTTTTCATTCATATTTACTGAACATTTTAGTATAATTCATGTTCAAATTTTGAGAAACTTTTGGATTCTTATATTTTTGTATTTATTCGTTCAGAACCCAAGTTAGTGGAAAACATTCTGACATATAAAGAAGGTGAGGAGAACGGCTTTGTCTTGCAAGTCAGCAATATACAAACACCTTTGGAGGAACTTTCTTACAGAGAGGTGGCATATATTGAGACAGTCTCAGTAGTGAAACTTTCTACATATTTTACTACATTATTTTAATGGCATCAAGTATACTCAAAAAAAGTTGAAAGAGTAACAATATTATATAGTGGAGGCAGATGGTAATGGCAAGAAATTAGATAATCATAAATATTCTAAGAATAAAATCAAGAGAAGGGAAAGATAAGTTTCAACCCAAATAAACTACCATGATAAGTTGTAAAGAGGACCAAATAAGGCTTGATAAATTATTCAAACTGAGGCACAAATATCATAATGTAGATTAATTATAATGTGATAGTTCCATTATGGGGATTTGTTCTTTTCTGGCTACAAACATGTACCTTGAGCTTCACATATGAAATAATCATTTAATCTGGACATTTGTGAATTCTATTTAACTAACATTACATTAAAAATCTATGAGCCCCTAAGTGTGTGTGGAAACACTCTATCCTTCCTAACTCAATATGATCTCAAATTAGACCACAATCTCAAAAAATAAAATAAAATAAAATTACAGTTTCTCAGTATATTCTATGATCAAAAGTTAAAATTGTGGCGGAAAGACAACAGATTAACTGATCTTTACCTTGTTTTTCTGAGGCAGGAAAAAAAAGTGCCACGTATATATTATTCAAAGGATGGAAGGGACAAAGAAATGAAAACCCATCCACCAAATATAACTCCATCATAACTAAAATTTGGCAGTGGAAGTGAAAGAGGTACACGCTTATATGTGTTTGTGTTTTTAAGTTACCAGTTTAAAACATTTATATCTATACACACTTATATTAAATGGTTCTTATATTCTAAAATATTTATTAACTTCATTTTTGCCATATTTTCCTTTTGTTCTTTCCTGCATATTTTCTTCCATGATCAAGAAAAATATAGAGTTGGGTAGAGAGAAAAGCTACAGAAATGTGTTCGTTTGTTGTTCTGGAGACAGGAAGTCCCATACACGAGACTGTTTCCTTCTGGAGGTTCTGGGGGAGCATTTGTTCCGTGCCTCTCTGCTCAACCTCCTGGCGACTTCTGCAAGTTCTTGGTGTTCCTTGGCATCACCCCAGGGTCGCGTGGCCTCTGTCGTCCCAGAGCATTCACCTGTGTGTGTGCTGTGTCTCTTTTCTCATGACGATCCCAGTCCTGCTGGAGTAGGGCCCATCCTAATCCAATGTGACCACATCTTAATTCCATTACATTTATAAAGACTCTATATCCAAGTAATGTCACATTCATAGGTTTTAGGGGTAAGGACTTCAACATATCATTGTGGGAGACATAATTAAACCCACAAAAACTATTTCATAGAATATAGACCGGGTAATTAAATGCATATACTTAGAGCTTCTGCATCTTTCTTCATAGAATGATACCTCATTAACATTCCTTCAAGGTAATTGTAACTGCTCTAATACATTCATTAAAGTCTGTATAATATTCCATGGTCTAAGTGTTGGTAATGCTTTCACCTACTCGTCACTGAGAGGCATTTACTCTGGAGGTATCTGGCTCTATAAACCAAGCTCTCCTAAGTATCTTAGTACCCATGGCTTTCTCAGTGGGTCCATTGTATCAATGGCCTAGATTCCCAGGTGTGGGATCAAAGGGTATGTAAGTTTTAAATCTCCTTAGGTGTTACCAGATTGGTTTACAAAAAGCTATGACAATTTCTCTTTTGCCCAGCAGTAAACAAGCATTGCCCTTTCAGTACATTGGGTGTGAAGTAATATCATATTGCTACGATTTAGCTCCACACTGGTAAGGCTGACCACATTTTCATACTTTTCAGCCATTTGGATTTGTTTTTTATTGTGACATTTGTCTTGTCCCTATAAATTCACATGGACTTGTTGGTTTGTAAGTATAATTAACTTTCATTAGTGTCTATGTTATATATATGTTTCTCAAATCTACCATTTTGCTAATTGATTTGCTACAGTTTTATAACTTTAGATTCAAGTAAGAGCTACCTTCATAAGTCTGGAACTCACAATTTTGATTGTGAAATTTTCCCCAGGAGCAGCTGATTCCTCTACTTCTTAGAGCCAGTGATTATCGTGGCCACTGCTACTTGTGTTCCAGTATCCCTGCTCTATGTTTCATAGTGATAGAATTCCTAGATTTTCACTATACTGACTGCTCAGGCAAGAGAGTACTGGACAACTTTGCATGTGGTCTAATGTGTCCATGTTACTCAACTCTGCTGCATGAGATGGGAAAAGAATGAAGCCATGCCTTTTATGCCTTTTTGAAGGGGTACATGGCCTTGTCTATGTTTTTCCTTCCACATTGGCTGAAATGTTTGTGAGTTACTTGGACCATGAGGCTGTACATGGGACTTCTGAGTAGTTAGGTAGATGGTGGCTCAATTCTGCAGGATATTTTCCTAGGAGAGAAGTAAACTATTTTGCTTAAGCCATTGTTATCTGGGGACTAAATTCCACCCTAAATAATATAGAAACCTAAGAATCTCATATGTTTTACATTTGGAAACAGATTTAACCTCCTGGCAACGGATCTTTATTTGGGATTCTATTCACAGTAAAAGATTGATTTCCTTCTATAATTCAGTCCTTTTAAGAAAATAAAATATTTATTCCATTATTTTTCCAGCATACTATTTGATGATTCATTAATAGCTCTGTATTTATTCAGGCACCTACTAATTATTTTTCTGAAGCAGGGCTAAAAGAAGGCCAAAAAGTTCAAATAATAATGAACTATTATAGGCTTATTCTGGGTTTGTCATTCTCAGTGGCAGGTATGAGAATCCCCGAGGTAACCAGGATGATGGGTGTTTAATACCTGTTTGGTTTATTTAATAACAATATGTTCTGTATCTGGCATGAACAGCAGCTCTCACCCCAAATTCTCTCAGCAAATATATCCTTATGCATGCTAAAAGCATCATTTAACATAAAAAAGTATTTTATTGTCTTTAGTGGTAATTCTCATTGATGTTAATCTTCTTTGGTACTGAAATGTTTAATTTAATAAACATTTAATGGAATAAATTTTGCATGGTTGATATTTTCTTTTCCTTTTCTTTTTCCAGCATTTCTTTCTCATCCTTACCCTTACAGGTTGGATTGTCCAAGTTGTATCTTCATCTACCTTCTCATCTCCTTTTACCTTTCTCCTTCTATGTAACTGTCCTTTTTCACTATTTCTGCAATTCAGATGTGGACTTGGTTCACCCCTATACAAGAAGAAAGGCTTCTCTCACCCTTGTAATATTTTAGTATCACCCTATAAATTGGAATCATTCTCTCAACTTTCTCAGAAGTTCTGGGGGGAAAAAAATCTTTCACCCTAAATAGATTACCTTATTCATGACAACCACAAAGACAAGACTGGATTAACATCTCTCCCTCTCTCTGCACTGCTCTGCTCATGGCCAGGTTGGAGGGATTGTTGACTCTCTCCTCTCCTGTGATAAATCTGAGTCAAGGCAGAGAACCTGGCTTACAAAGGCAGGTGGAGAGATCATGCTAGAATTTTCACTATCTGCTTGCAGCTGGGTCTATGCACCAGATGGTGATCCTTTATGGGGCTGGCGGGGTGCTTGAGATGCAGGGATATCTCAAGTTCTAGTATTGTTGGGGAGTAATAGAAAGCTTCGATTTAATCTTAGATCAAATTTCTTTTTGAAATTACTGTTCTTTCACTTGATTTTTATTGTGTTACATAGTTAACATGTAGTTACTTACCTTATGATATTTTCAGTGAGGGGAAATGTAGACTTAAAAAATAATTATGTAAATGACCTAACTGCTAAGAAAGAGAAATTGGAAAGTGCTTAATGATTAATAATTTGAAACACGATTTCTTCTGTGTAGATAAGAAACCGAGAGCAGGTCATGGGGCCTCTTGGTAGAAGATATGTAAGGCTAAGACTTAAAAACTTAAAAGTAAAGGGGTATGAGAGGTCTTTGTAGGGGCAAAGAGGACAGCTGTCTTGAGGAGCTGCAGGGGAGATTGTAGTATATTCACAGAAAGGAGGAATCCCATCACAGTTGGAACTGACACAGGTAAGAGAGTAAAAGATGCCTTCACAGAGGACCACATCAATATTGGGAAAATTAAGGGTTTAAAATCTAATCCTAAGGAGGTTGCCAGAGAATAAAGTCCTGACCACACTTGAATGTAAGGAAGGTCACTGAGCAGACAGAGTGTAAAACAAACAGAAGGAAGCCAGGAGGAAGGAAGTGGCCCAGGACAGAACACAGAACCTTAGGATGCAGGATCAAATGGGAAATCTAGCTTGGGTTCTCTGGTGGGGGGTGGAGGAAGGGGCGAGCAGAGAGAGGGAAGGATGGAGGGGTGTGGGGGAAGGGAAGAGCAGAGAGAGGGGGCCTCAGTGTCTGACACATCTTTTGGGGGTGGGACAGAATTATAAGTGGGATTTTACTTAACAAATACGATTAGTGTAACCTGATTCTTTGTACCCTCAATGAATCCCTGACCATTAAAAAAAAAAGACAATTTATAGTACAAATATTTTTGGGAAATAAAAAAAGCTTAGAAGGGTCTATGGTGATGAGAATAGAAAGAAATGAAAGAATTTTAAAGATGTTTAAGAAGTAGAATAAAACATACTGCTAGGGGTGGCACCCATGGCTCTATGAGTAGGGCGCCAGCCCCATATACCAGGGGTGGTAGGTTCAAGCCCAGCCCTGGCTAAAACTGAAAAAAAAAAAAAAAAAAACCATACTGCTAGAATTCAGGCCTGCAGGAGGAAAATGTAGTAGATGAGATAAATCCTAGGTTTGTGGGTCAGCTTCTGGTGGTAAAGGATACCATTTTCCAATGTAAGAAATGAGAATGACCATCATTTCTCACAGGAGAGAAACTCTTCCCACATGCTTTCCTAACCTTCCAATATCTACACCTCAATCAAATTGCCCTCTCTCTGAATTAGTCTTCTAGGGCTGCCATAGACTGGAGACTTCAACATTATTTTCTCGGAGTTCTGGGTTTGTCCCATAACCACTCAAACAAAAAAAAATGTGGGTGGTGCCTGTGTCTCAAAGGAGTAGGGCGCCAGCCCCATATGCTGAAAGTGGTGGGTTCAAACCCAGCCCTTGTCAAAAACTGCAAAAAAAAAAAAATAATAATAATAATAATAAATAGATTGAGTAAACATTAACATTTTAGAAGATTATGCTTTTCAAGGTCAAGAAGATTTGAGTATGATATATATTTCACCTTGTGACCCTCAAGAAGATGATGTATTTCTTAAAGGTCTTGAGGGTCTAAATATGCATTTATTAATGAGAAATGTAATTCATATTTATAAATTTGGGCAACACATTTATACACACTCAATATTTTGGTCCTATTGTCTTTGTAAATTTGCCACAGGTCTCATTGTTAATAAAATAAGCCATTAAATACCAAGGAATACTTATCTCTATGCATTCTGAATTAGTCAAAGTATTGCAGCCAAATAGGATAAGATTACTAATTATCCATATCAAGTGGAGTTTGAATCTCTCCATGCAACACTTTTGATGTTTTACAATATTGTAATAACTCATTCCTTCTGACCTATTCTCATAAACGTCAATGGTTATTCATACTTTAAAATTAACACAGTCTTTCTAAGCCACTGACAAAACTAAAATTGTGGGGTTTTGGGGGGGAGATCTTCAAATTTGGTATCTATGTGAAATACTATCAAACTTGCGTAAAATACCTTAACAAAATATTAGCTATTAAAAACAAAAATGTTTAGAAAAACATGGCTTAGATGAGGATTTAAATATCGCAGATAAAAAGACAACTCTTCATTTCTTACATATAAATATTATTTAAACAGTCTGTGATAAATAACATTAATAATTGGTTGGGACATCCATTCATTCAGTCAACCAATCTTAGGGAGCATTTACTGAGAAATCACTGTATGTAAGACAATAATTTAAGAAAAGATAAACAATTTTAAAACACATAACAAATTAAAAAGACATCCAAATGGGCTATGTAACATTGCCACAATTTGTCATCCCGTGCATAAACTTACTTTCAAGAGAATGTTTGTTTTAATAAATACATAAGAGAAATTTTTTTAATTGTTAGCTTTTAAAGAGAAGTAAGTATATAAATGAAAAGCTATATGAATTTTAGAAGTGAGAATTATTATTTTGTTGTGTATCTCTAAGCAGTACATGAAAATGCTGATGAAAGCAATGACTTTGTAAGTATCAAATTTGAACTGATGGTGTAAAAGTATAACTATATATATTGGTTAATGTCTATAAACTAGTATTTCTTAATATTTGATGTTTATTGAGTGCTGTATTATGTTAGACTATTACTTATAACTTCAAAAAATAACAGATTGTTTCAGAATATCTTTTTAAATATTTTACTATTCTCATCTGGCTAACTTTATTTTGCCTTGGAATCTCATGTAATTTTGTGCCATCTCAGACACTGATTCAAAAGTAATAATTTTGAAATGATCTAAGGAGAAAGTTCAGTTTAGTTTTATTTTGGCTGCAAAGTTCCAAATGTATCACCAAGTGATACTTTTAAAAAAATACTTTTTAAAGAATACTTTAAAAAATGTTGTTGGTCATTAAAAGAAAATTCAAAATGACTTACAAATTATAAGCCTCCCTTTAAAAGCATACATATTGGATTCAACAGACTATTGTGTCATAATTTTATAAATCTTTTAAAGTGTTTCTGTACTTCTCTTGTCCTGGTCATTTCTCTCAAACACCAAACTTTGAATATCACTGATCTGTAAGACACAAATGGATAAAACAAACAAAACCCCCCATTTAAGTAAAACCATGGGGAAGGAGTGTGCCAAGGCAGTACAATTTTAAATATGTTGGGAACTAAGTTATATTTGAAAAGATAACATCACGCTAAAACCTCAAGGAAATGAGAGACCCAAGTGCATGAAACCACCATTCTTGGTATAGGAATGAAAGGACAGAGGCCAAATATCTTAAACAGAGTAAGACAAAGAACTAGTAGATGATAAAGTCAAAGGGAAAGATGGAAAGCCATGTTCCATGGGACCTTTGGGAGGAATTTGGCTTTCACTCTGACTGAGATAGGTAGACTTTGGTTCAGCAGGGAGGAGGCATAATTGAACTTATGTTTGGGAGAAGATCCCTCTGGCTGTTATATTGCATAGGGTAGAGATTCATGGCAGAAATTGGAAGTCTCAACAACCAGGTAAGAGGTAATGCAGTTTTGGACCAGCACTGGAAGTGTGACAAGACATTGATTTCTAGACATATTTGGGAAGGAAAGTTGATAGAATTTACTAATGGGTTGCATGTGCAGAGAAAAAAAAAAGAAAGGATGAGTCGAAATTTGGTTCATCTATTTTGTTTTGTTTTGTCCTAAGCAACTGGAAAAAATGGAATTACTGTTCACTAACATGGAGGACTGAATAGATTGACTTTGTGTAATAAATGAAGAGATTGCCTTTAGATGTGTTCATTTTGAGATGCCTATTAAACAAAACCCATGAGTACAGATGTTGACCAGACATTTCAATCTATGGAGGAAAGGAATTAAATTAGGAAGAGCAAAATTTATATTTAAAAAGAGTTTTCATAAAGGAAACATAAGATAGGAAATAGTAATTGGGGTCATGTCAGTTTTATTTTAATGTGGAAGACAGCAGACAGCATACTTGTATGGTGATGGGAAATTCCCAATAGACAAGAAAAGCTGATGAAGTAGGAAAGAAGGAGAAGAGTAGCAGAATTTTCATTAGATGATATGAGAGGGGGTTGGCCATGGATAGTAGCATGGAAAGTTGGTTTATGGTAAGAGGGGAGAAATGCATACGGGGACTACCTGTGAGCAGGCAGGCGGCTAGTGGTTGTGGTAGGATCTTGTGAAAATTTGCTCTGATTGTTTCTAGTTTCTCAGTGAAATAGAAATAACCTGAAGGTGATTAGGCGGGTATATGTATTAAGAGATGAAAAGTAAAGGAGCAAAATTAGCTGTGTAGAATGGATGTGAATGGTCTAGGTAGATTGGTCATCATTGCCCTCTTGAGGTCACCGGCCACAGAGTTAATGCGAGGCCGGTGTCAGCATGGTGTGTACTTTGTCCAGGTTTGTTCAGCTGGGTAACTGCAGGCGTACATAAGGCAAGTCAGTCACTTTGCCATCACATGCAATGAAATGACAGTGATATGGCAGGATAATTAGGAATTAAGTAATATTTGAGTACAATGACAGACCTTGGAGTTGAGGTTTTGTAAAGAAGGAAGTGAGGACATAAAAAGGAATGAGAGAGAATAAAAATGTGTAGAATCAACAGATGGGAGAGTCAAGGTGGTACCTCAATTTTTAGGGCTTAGGGACTAAAAAGACTTGGATGGAAAAATAGGAAATGTTGGTTGGAGGATAACTTGCTTAAAATAAAGATTGTAGAGGCTGGATGCAGTTAGCATAATGAGAAAAATCTGTGTATGACTATGATAAGCTGAGGTCGGGTGGGGGAAATTCATTGAAGGAAACCAGAGTGGACCAGAAGAAGGAAGGACTGTGTGTGTAGACGTTTAAAATGACTACATCATGTGATAGGAGCAATGATTTAGATAATGAACCTGAATCTAAAATCTTTAAGGAATGAAAGTGAACGAGTTAGTAGACGATTGCAGCATTAGGGCTACACGTGGTGTAGATCGATGGTGTGAAATTCAAATTTGGGATTTTAAGAGATGATGGAAGGGGGCAAAGTGGTCTACCAGTATCTATAGAGAGCAAATAGAAGTACTTCCCTACCTCCAGGAAAAGGGGGGTGTTGGAGAGAAAAAGTACTTGCCACTTGATAAGTGAAGAACAAGCAATTTCTAGGCTTCGCTATCAAGGTAAAGGGAACATTTGGGGAAAAGACTGAGGATATGGAGATCAGATCTTGCTACAGAGCCTGATCTGCATACTGTTGCTTACCTCATTCATTCTCAGTTAATTATGGGATTAATTATCATACCTTTTTATTACAACATATTGCAATGTAACTATTGCTGTGTGAAAAGTTGCTTGAATAGTGTCACTTCCAAAACCCATGTCAGGAACCCATGGATGCAACCTTGTTTGGAAACACGGTCTTTGCAAATGTATCATGTATTAATGAGAACAAGCTGAAGAAATCCTGAATTTAGTGTAGGTCCTAAACCCACTGACTAATGTCATTATAAGAATGACACAGAGGATGCAGAAAAGGAAGGAACAGGACTATGTGACAACAGAGGCAGAAACTGAAGCAATGTTCCTGCAAGCTGAGAAGAGCCAGGCATTCCTGGAGTTCCCAGAAGTTAGGAAAGTGAAATAGCACAGATTACCTCTTAGCGGCTCCAGAAGGAACCAAAGCTCAAGAAGACTCTGGGATTCTGCCTTCTGTGAATTGTGAGAGAATAAATTTCTGCTGTTTCAAGCCATCCAGTAAGAGAGTCTTCATTGTTGCCCTGAGAACTAATACACCGTGTAACAAGCCACTCTGAAACTTCATGGTTTATAACAACATTCTCTCTCGCGCTCATTCTCACTCTCTTGTTCTCAAGAGTCTCTGAGCTGCCTGGGCAGTTCTATTGACCCCAGATGATTCACTGTTCTCAGCTTGGCTTGGTCATGTGGTTGATTTGGGACGGCCCCCACTGGGGACAAGTGGATTTTCTTTACGTGATCTTTCATCCTCCAGTAAACTATCAAAAGCTTGTTCACATGGCAGAGGTCTCAGGGAGAGTGGAAAAGTGTGAGTGCACTTTCAAGCCTGGGTCTGCATCATATGCTCTATTTCCAAAGCAAGTCAAGTGACCAAGGCCAGGAGTTCCAGAGGGAGGGCACTGCCAATAGGTGTGGACTCAGGCAAGCATGCAAATTCAGCTATAGCTCAATCACTTTACAAAGAGTGAGTCACCATTACTGATGTTTGGTTTCATTTCTTTTCCACTGCCTTGATTTATTTGATATTGTGAGCACATGAGCAGATTCTTGATATTTGTTAAATAATTCTCTCTTCATTTCAGTTTGTAGGGAGGAAGGAGTTAAGGTTAGGTCTACAACCAACTCATTTTCTTTAATGGAGCGGAGAGAAGAGGAATGATACTATCCAATTGCCTACTCAATATGACAACTAGACTTCCAGAAAACTAGACTATTAACATTCTTTGCTAAGAGACTCCTTGTCTACTTATCTATGAAATATGCTTACTAGAATACCCCTGGTTAAGCATTGTTTGTGGTAAATAATCATATAATGTATGCATTGATGAGCCATGGATCCCTGGAAAATGTTACGTAACTTGGGTACAAAATTCATGTGTTTCATAAACTAAATCCTCTGCACAGTGGGAGGTAGTGACCTGCATTGAGATCAGAGAGTGAGTGTCTGGTGTAGAAAGCAAGGACAGGGTGAGATGGCTTCAATATCCCAGACTTCTCTGTCATTTATATCCTTAATTACAAAAATAGGCTGTACTAGTAAGGTTTGATACAGTGCAAGAGCTCTGATTTCTGGGAGTATGATTCCGCAATTCCAAATCAGTCCTTTGTATTAACGGAGTCTATAAGATTAAATAATATGTTGGTCATATTACTTTAGCTTGAGGCACATAATCTGCTCTGGTTTATCAGCTAAAACTAGGACAAAACAAAACTAATCTCATTTCAAATGAAGATGAATTTCCTGTTCTCCTGTTCATTTGGTCACATTTTAGATTTATGTGGAATAATAACTGTTTATGGAAGCTTTAACTTTCTGAACATAAGAATATAGACTCATTCTTTGTGCAGATAATTATTAGTAGCTACACTGGATTAGTCACTGTTCATGGGTCTGAACTGAGTCCTGTGTTTCTCAAACTAGTATAACCATTAGGGATTCCCCTGCCATAAGCTGTTGTAGTCTGTTAATTTTATAAAATACAACGAACGTACCCTTAGTTCTTGCCACACCATCAACTTGACATCAAAGTTTCTAAATGCTAATGCTCAATTTCTATACTTTCGTTGCGGAGGGAGATATAAAACAGTGACACAGGCTCTACGTGTTATTCCACTAAAGGATCTATCAAGTAAACAAAGTAAAATGTAATATTAATACCAGGGGATACTCTGAAACCTAAATATTATAAGTGTGACAATATTGCACTGATATGAAATAATTTTGTAAGCATGGGAAATCTCCACATGTCAAAATCTAGAATCAGTAACAGTGGTTTCCATCAAAAATGGAGACTAAATGGAGACAATGAAACGGGAGAGATGTTTACCACTTTCAACATTATATATACTTTTTAAAGTTTAATAATGTTCATCTAGCACATCTAATACCTATTCAAGTTTAATTTTAAAACTAGAATTTAATAACATAATAGTGGCACAGAAGCCCAGATAACTTGTTTTTCAAAAGCTCTTATAAACTATTAATACATTTAATAATGATATTGGTCTCAGTGCATTTAATCTCCCTTATGCTCTTGTATCATGCACCTAAACTGTTCTCTGATACGAGATACCAAAACACACATATATGCATCATCTATTTAGTTTCCCTACCATTGACTTTATTTATTCAGTTTTTAAAATGTAGTTTACATTAGATATTCTGAGTACTTGTGAAGTAAAAATTGCCCTTAATTCCTTGAGGCACAATACATCCATTGAAATAAGCAATCAAAGGACCCAGCTAGGGTGAGATTTGAACATGGCTGTTTCTTTTGTCTCAATCTGATAACCTAGTCATGCATGGATTACCTGAGAAAGCCACCCTGGACATAGATAGAAGCAGCAGTTTTTCAAAAGGAAATCCCATGTTTATTATTCAATATTCTCTGTTATAAAGATTTTCATATATTTAAGCATATATTTAATATATATTTCATATATTCATAATATATATTTCATATATTTAAGCATTTTTCCTGAATATTACAACTTGACAAACCAAATAACTTTAGCCATGAAAGAAATCATAAAAAGACTTCCAGTGTCATACTTTGGGTGATGCTGTAAGGAAGATTCACGAGAATGAACTTGCCCCAATCATACACATATTTATGCCATTTCTGGACATTATGAAAATATTTAATAAACATAAGAGTATTAAAACAAATAAAATGGATGTTATAATAACCTGTGTAGAAGAGAAAATGGGGTTATGAAGTTGAAGGAAATTGTCCCCATTTCTAAAAGTACTTAGTATGGCAGCGTAGATAGGTCCTTTTGGGTCTTAATTTTGTTTTTTTAATTTTCCTTTGTTATAGTATCTCATTTGTCAGAATTAGAAGCAGATACACATAGGAGCTGTGCATGTATAAACTAAGGTGGTCCTAGTCAAAAGTAGCTATATTTCTTACATGAGAATGCTCAACTTTTTGATGCATAGCTTTTAAATGGGTTTATTTTATTTTTTACTTAAATTCTTCTTTGTTTGAATTTCAGATTTACATGAGGGTATGAACAACTAGGTTATGATATTTGCATTTGTAAGGTAGACTGCTCTTGTAGTTTTGTCCTGTACTGAGAAGGTCTGCCATATACCCTTACGTTATGCCCAGTCAGTGAGAGCACAGCAGTCCCTTCCCCTCCTCCCTGTTTCCCCTCCCTCATCCCCTCTCCCCCACACCGAATTGAATTGAGTTTTTCTACTACCTGGTTCTGGAAGAGATCCCGGCTTTGTATTAACATTGAGTACATTGAATATTTGCATTTCCATTCTTGTGATACTTTATTATGAAGAATGTGTTTCAACTTTATCCAGGTTAATACAAAAGTTGTAAAGTCTCAATATTTTTTATGGCTGAATAGTACTCCATGGTATACATATACCACAGTTTGTTAATCCATTCCTGGATGATGGGCATTTAGGTTGTTTCCACATCTTATTGATTGTAAATTGAGCTGGGATCGTAAATTGAGTTGTGATAAACACTCAAGTGTAAATGTTTTTATGATAAAATGATTTTTTTTTCTTCTGGGTAGATGCCCAGTAATGGGATTGCAGGATTAAAGGGGGGGCCGGTTTGTGTTCCTTGAGGATTCTCCATACTTCCTTTCAAAAAGATTGCATTAGTTTGCAGTCCCAGCAGCAAAGTAAAAGTGTACCCTTCTCTCGACATCCACGTCAGCACCTGCAGCATTGAGATTTGGTGATGTGGGCCATTCTCTGTGGGGTTAGGTGATATCTCAGGATAGTTTTGATTTACAGCTCTCTGATGATTAGGGATGATGAGCATTTTTTCAAATGTTTGTTCACAAACAGTTCTTTGAGTGTTCTCCATACTTCTTTCCAAAAAGGCTGTATTAGTTTGCATTCACCCCAACAGTGTAAAAAGTTTCTCATCTTTCTACATCCCCACCAGCATCTGCAATTTTGGGACCTTGTCTGGTGGGCTAGTCTCACTGAGCTTAGGTAATATCTCAGGGTGGCTTTTATTTGCATTTTTCTTATAATTAGGGATGACAAGCATTTTTTGTATGTTTGTTAGCCATTCATCTGTCTTCCTCAGGGAAGGTTCTGTTCATGTATCTCTTGCCCAGTAATAGATGGGATTATTTTCTCTTTTTTTGAGTGGATTACTTTGAGCTCTCTCTAGATCCTTTTTCAGATTTGTAACATGCAAATAACTTTACCCATTCTGAAGGTTGCCTATATGCTTTAACTGTTGTGTCCTTAGGCGTACAGAAGCTTTTCAGTTTAAGTAAATCCCATTTGTTTATTTTTGTTGTTGCAATTACCACTTTATAAAATCTTTCCCAGGCTAACATCTTCAAGAATTTTTCCCACACTTTCTTCTAGGATTTTTATTGTTTCATGTCTTAGATTTAAACCTTTTATCCATCTTGAGTCAATTTTTATAAGTGGTGAAAGGTGCAGATCCAGTTTCAGTCTTTTACATATAGTTATCCAGGTCTCCTAGCATCATTTATTGAATAGGGATTCTTTTCCCTAGTGTATGCTTTTGTTTGGTTTATCAAAGGTCAGATGGCAATCAAGAGATTGATTTCATCTGTCAGTTTTCTATTCTATTCCATGTGTTTGTGTCTCTATTTTTGTGCCAGTACCATGCTGTTTTGATCACTGTGGACAATAGTATAACCTGAAGTCTGCTACAGTGATGCCTCCAGCTTTATTTTTATTACTAAGAATTGTCATAGCCGGGCATTGTGGCGGGCGCCTGTGGTCCCAGCTACTTGGGAGGCGGAGGCAAGAGACTCGCTTGAGCCCAGGAGTTGGAGGTTGCTGTGAGTTTGATGCCACGGCACTCTACCCAGGGGGACAGCTTGAGGCTCTGTCT
This sequence comes from Galago senegalensis, assembly GCA_963575145.1. NCBI lineage: Eukaryota > Metazoa > Chordata > Mammalia > Primates > Galagidae > Galago > Galago senegalensis. The sequence goes on along the minus strand of CAUYTI010014378.1, from coordinate 24,139 downwards.
CAAAAAAAAAAAAAAAAAAAAAAGAATTGTCATGGCTTAATGAGCTTTGTTATGGTTCCATATGAAAGGAATAACTATTTTTTTCAGTTCTTCAAAGTGTGATGTGGGTATTTTAATGGAGATTGCATTGAATCTATAGATTGCTTTGGGTATTATAGACAATGTTTCAACAATGTTGATTCTTCCCAGCCAAGAGCATGTTATGTTCTTCTTTTTGTTAATGTCTTCTGATGTTTCAATTCTTAGGGTTTCATAATTCTCTTTCTAGAGATCCTTCACCTCTTTGGTTAGGTTTATTCTTCGGTATTTCATTTTCTTTGAAGCTACTGTGAAGGGAATTGTGCCTTTTAACAGTCTCTCACCTTGGCTGTTTTGGGCATATACTAAAGCTACTGCTTTGTGGAACATTGATTTTATAATCTGAGACATAACTGTATTTCTCGATCACTTTCAGGAGTCTTCTGATTTAGTCTCTGGGATTTTCTAAGTATAAGACCATATTATCAGCAAAGAATGAGGGTTTGACTACTTCTGCCCCCATCTGAACACCTTTTATATCCTTCTCTTGCTTGATAGCTTTGGCTAGAACTTCCAGTATTATGTTAAATAGCAGTGGCAATAGAGGACATCCTTGTCTGGTTCCAGTTTTAAGTAAAAACACTTTCAGGATTACTCCATTTAATATGATATTAGCTGTGGATTTGTTGTAGATGGCTTCAGTCAGTTTAAGAGATGTGCCACCTATGCCTCTTTTTTTGAGTGTTTTGTTAGAAAAAAATGTTGAATTTTATCAAATGCTTTTTCTGCATCTATTGAGAGGACCCTATAGTCTTTGGTTTTTCCTTCTATTGATATGGTGAATTACATATACAGGTTTGTATATGTTAAGCCAAATCCACACTTTAGGTTATACTATTACAAGTTGACAGTGATCCCTGGGATGAAGTCTACTTGATCACAATGTGACATTGTTTTAATGTTTAGCTGCAATCTATTGGTTAAGATTTTACTGGGTATCTTTTCATTAGTGAAATCAGTATGTAGTTCTCCCTTATAGTTGTGTCCTTTCGTGCTTTTGCTATCAGTGTGATGTTTGCTTCATAGAATGTATTGGGGAAGGCTCCTTCCTTCTGAATGTTTTAGAATAGGTTCTGCAGGATAAGTTCAAGATTTTCTTTAAAGGTTTGATAGAATTCTAGTGTTAAACCATCTGGTGCAGGGCTTTATGTTGTTGTTAAAAGTTTTTTTTTTTATTATTTCTTAATATCAGTGCTTCATATTGATCTTTTTAATAGATTGATTTCTTCCTGGTTAAGTCTAGGGAGATGGTGTGATTCTAGGTATTGGTTCATTCCCTCTATATTGTCAAATTTGAGGGTGTAGAGTTTCTTGCAGTAGTCAGAGATAATCTCTTGTATTTCTGTGGTATTTACCCTTTTGTTTCTTATTGAGATTAATAGAGATTTTACTTTTCGGTATCTAATTATTCAGGCCAAAGGTTTATTGATTTTATTTATCTTTTCAAAGAACAACTTTTTGTTTCATAAATTTTCTGAAGAATTCTTTTGCTTTTAATTTCATTTATTTTGGATTTAATTTTGATTATTTATTTTCTTCTGCTAGGTTTGGGATTGGATTGCTCTTCTTTTTCCACTTCTTTAATATAATTCACTAGATTGTTGATGTGCTCTGTTTCTGTTTTTCAGACATAGGTACCTAATGCAATACATTTCTCTCTCAAGACTGCTTTTGTAGTATCCCACAGGTTGGTAACTTGTAGCTTGATTTTTTTCTTATATTTGAGGAATTTAACAATTCCTCTTCTATCTCTTCCTTGACCAAACTTTCATTCAGCATAATGATAGTCCATACCTTTGTGTGGGGATAAAAATTTTTGTTGGCATTGAGTTCCACCTTTATTGCCTTGTGGTTTGAGAGGATAAAAGTTATAATTTCAATTCTTTTAATTTTCTTTAGGTTTGATTTATGTCCTAGGATATGACATATTTTGGAGTATGTTCTATCAGCTGATGAGGACATAATATATTCCTTAGCTTTCTGATGGTGTGCTTTATATATGTCTATTAAGCCCATTTGTTCTACCATCACATTTCAGTCCCTTGTATCTTTGTTTTGTTTCTTTTTGGAGGATTTGTCTAGTTCTGTCAGATGAGTGTTAAAGTCCCCAGTTACTATGGTGATATAAGATATAATATTGCTCAGACCAATAGATTATATCTGTTTCATAAATTTGGGAGCATTTAAGTTGTGTGCATAAATTGGGTTTATGTTTTACATATGCTTTTAGAATTGAAAAGTTCTCTTGATATATTATTCTTGTGACCAGTATGAAATGACCATCTTTTTCTTTCTTTAGTTGCTTTAAATCCACTTGTATCTGAAAATAAGTTGTGAGTCCTCCTTTCTTCTGGCTTCTATATGCCTGAAATATTGTTTTCCAACCCTTTACCCTTAGTCTCATTTTGTCTTTCAAGGTTAGGTATCCTTCCTAGTGACATCATATGGATAGCTTGTGTTGTTTTTATTCAATTGTCCAGCCTGTGCCTCTTCAGTGGGGAATTCAAGCTATTAAAACTTATGGAGCAAATTGATAAGTTTGGTGGAGTTCTATTTTTCTTATTTTGTGAAGGCCCATTGCTTTTTCTTATCCTTTGCGACATTGTGACAGCTATGTTTTGTCCTTCTGTTTCTGGGTGTTTACTTTTCTGTAGTCCAATGTGACAGTCAATGTGGAGAATAGTCTAGGTATTGCCTGTAAAGCTGATATTGTTGTGGCAAATTTTCTCAATGTTTGCATATCAGTAAAAGATTTGATTTCTCTATTGATTTGAAGCTTAGTTTAGTAGGATATAGAATTCTGGGCTGAAAATTGTTTTCTTTTAGAAGGTTAAAGTTGAATGACCATTCTCTTCTGATGTAGAAACTTTCACCTAAAAAGTCTATTATCATACTGATATATCTGCCCTGGAGGTCAATTTGTGCTTACTCCTGACTACTTGCAGAATTTTCTCTTTCATCTTGACTTTGAAGATATTCATTACAATGTGTTTTGGAGATGCTCTGTTAGTGTTGAGAGGACCTGGGGTTTGTTATCTCTCTAAAAGAAGTTTTGGAATCTTTAGTGATACTTGGGAAATTTTTAATTTATGATATCCTCCAGTAGGGCTTCCATTCCTTTGGAATATTCTTATTCTCCTTCAGGGATGCCTATAGTTCCTATGTTTGAACATTTCATGAAATCTCATAATTCTCTGAATGACTGGTCTACTTTCTCTCTCTTCTTTTCTGCCTCTTGAACTGCCTGTGTTAGCTCAAGTCTTTATCCTCTAGCTCTGAGATTCTTCTCCATGATTTAATCTGTTATTGATACTTTCTACTGGATCTTTACATTCCCCGATTGACTGCTTCAATTCCTTAAACTCTGCTAATATCCTTTCTATATTCTTCCTATCTTTCATCCCTTTTTTGTTCTGTTTTAGGATTCCTCTTGATTACTTTCCACTTTCTCATCATTCTCTTTATTGTTTTTGCCATTCATATTTTAAATTCTCTTTCTGTCATTTGCATTATTTCCTTAAAGGTGGAATTTTCTGGGGTAGCTACCTTATAATTCCTTAGGAGGGGATGCTCTGTTATAATTTTTCATGTTGTCAGAATTTTTATAATGGTTCCCCCCATTTGTGTATTCCCTTTGTTCACTTTCTTCTCCTACTTTATTCTCTGACTACATCCTTCATTTTAAATTACCTGTCTCTGACCTTACGTGTTGAAGTAGTTTTTTTTTTTTTTGTATGATACCAATAGGAAGAGAAGGGTAAAGAGTGAGAAAAGAGAAAGGAAAGAAAAAGATAAAGAAATAAATGGGATATATGTGTGAAGTGAAAGAAATGAAGAAAAGGAGAGAAGAAAGACATAAAAAAAGAGAATGACAGGATAAATGATAGTATTTGTCAGGGTGCTCTTTGACCTACACCCACAACTCTAGGATTTTGGGTGGCTGGGCTGGTGGGTCTCTCAAGTTCATGAACCTCTTACTAGCCTAGGTGAAAAAAAGACGCAATTTCTGCCAAAACAGGAAGAAAATAAGCAGTTATGTTGCAGTGGGGACCTACCAACACTGTCTTTCATAAGGCCAAATCTAAAAGGATACCCTAGACCCTGAGCTCATTGCCTCCCTGAGCCACTCCAATTCTGTGACCCCTCCCAACCCACAGAGAAAGGAAAAAGTAACAAAAAATCAATAGAGAAAATTAAAAATTCAATTATATACGATGAAGAAATAAAAGGGATATCTTAGTTGTTGTATGAGAAATTTATATGGGAATGATAGGAAAAGTAACTTTACCAAAATAGAGAAAAAAGGGAGAGAAATAAAAAAGAAAGAAAAAAATAAAAGAGACTGAAAAACTGTCACAAAATGGAGAATCTCTTGCTATTGAAGAAAGTAAAAATGAAAATACAAATAAAAAATACAAAACAACCCAAAAACATCTGCAACAACAATAATAACAAAGAATAAACTACAGATAAAATTGAGAAAACAAGTAAAAAATTAAAAAAAAAAAAGTATGTGTGTAACAATACATTGTCTGGACACCAGATGGAACTGTGGTGTTAGGAGATGGAGAACACACATGCTGGTTTGCTGTATAAGATGGGGACTGGAAGCCACTCTCAAGTTTCAGAGAAGAACTGGCTCTATTTTCGTGATTTATTGGTTCTCAGTCAGGGCCTATTCACTGCATGAGCATTTGATCCCCATGAGGTTGGGGTCCTGAAGCTCTCACCAGATATTTTAGAGGCACATGAAATAGTGACCCCTGACAACAAAGTGGCCTTCCCAGCAGTACTGGGCAATGCAGCTCACCCCAAGTTTGGTTGTCTAAGCCCAGCAGACATGCCAGAGCTGGCTGTGCACCAGGACCCTGCAGAATGCTCCTCCCATGGGCCTACTCACAAATGGCAGCACCCTACAGTACCCAATGGGAGATCCACCTCTCTGGGTATTCAGTCCTGGCCATTGGATATTGTTCAAGTTTATTCACTCACTTAATCCCTTCCAGGGTAGCTGCAGCAAGCATCACGGTCCAAAATAAAAAATCTGCAGGATAGCCCTTTCTTGTCCCTAGTCCCCTGTGGGAGGAGCTTGCCAGCTGGCCTCTACCCATACCCAGGCACTTGCCTTCTGTGCAGGCCTTCCTCAACTCCAGACTTCCTCATTGGCTCCTGGAGTCGCTTCCTGCTTCACTGTGCCCCCAGTGAAGTGCCCTCTCTGGCTGGGAGAACATACCCAGAAACATCACTGGGGGCACAAAGTGTCAGCCTCCTACCATCAAAAATTGCTCCTAGGGGTATTTACTTTTTTATCCCTTACTTCTGGTTTGTGTCTGTGCTTGATTGAGTGGCTGTTCCAGGTGTCAGAGAGAATAAAATCAAGATCCTATCAATAGGAAGCTGCAAGATTCAGAGAAGTATTTACTACCACTGTGCTAAAATCAGGTAGGCTGATGAGATATGGGTTAGCATGGGCAAGCATCAGCTTCAGGCTTGTTACCCATTAAACAATAAACAATCAGGCCTTGCCTAGAATTACAAATTAAAGGGAAACTCTCTAGGGATCTCCTGATAAACCCTCTGCTACTGCTTCCCACTCTAGACTAATTTCCACACACACTTTACAATATATATTTGGTACATCAACAAAAATGTTAAAGTGGTATTAATTGATAAGCCCCATTTCACTGGCACAATTAAATTTTAACCAAAAGTCTTCAAAAATGGAAAGATTGATAGAAACAGGTAAATAGAACAGTATTGGGAGGCTGATTTTTATTCTGCCTCATAATGGGGATCCTGAAAGGAGACAGATAAATTAAGATGCTCTTGGAAAATGGCTTCACTAATTTATTCATTTGCATTTTCATTTATTCAACATGGATTTATAGAGGGCTTTCTATGTGCCAGGTGGTACTTAAGATATTACAGACATTGTAAAATAGGGCTTAGAACAAGATAGAGAAGGCCATAAAACTCAAAAAGCTTTGTCTAGAAGAGCTATGATTAATATGTAACAAATTAATTAATGGGATAATTACTTATCCTTAAAAGTGTTATGAAGAAAAACAATAGGGTAAAGGATTACTAGATAAGGTGGAAAGGATGAAGGGAGGGGCCTTTTAGGCTGTGAAAAATAGCCTCTTTAGGGCAGCGCCTGTGGCTCAGTGAGTAAGGCACTGGCCATATATACTGAGGGTAGCAGGTTCAAACCAAGCCCCAGCCAAACTGCAAAAAAAAAATAATAATAATAAGTCTCTTTAAAGATATATAGCTGAGTTTCTTAGAATAGAAAACCAGGCCACCATGTTGTAAAACTCCAGGGAAGCCAATCACATCATAACATCATAGCCTAAGTAAGTATTGTCCTGGGAGTCTTACTGTACACAATACATAGGCATATAGGAGAGCCTTGGTGGGAAAAAGAGTTGGGAAGGAGCATTCTAAACACTGAGGATAGAAAAGACAAAGCTTGTGAGTTGGAAAATGCTGTTAAGGAGAGAGACTAGTATCTATGGGGGAAAATGGGTTGAAATAGATAGGAGCCAGTCACACAAAACCTTATAGAACACAAAAAAGAGATGAGATGAAAGTGAGTGATGAGGAAAAAAAAGCAATAGGAGAAAAAAAGGGGAGAAAGAGACAGAGGAAGAGAAAACAGTAAAGGGGATGAAAATCAAACAAATGATAGCAATATAGAGACGGAAAGAGTAGTAATGCTGCCTAAATAATAAAATTAAAGACTATAATGATTTAGAAAATAATATTAGTAGGCAGAAAACTAAAATGGTAGAACTTACAGGGCCTCAGGGAAGAAATCATCTGAGATAACTTTGAGGAATAGTGGTTGTTCTTTCAGATATATAATAAGGTGACCAGATTTTAACATTGGTAAAGCAGGACACCATTGGGGGGGGCGAGGCCTGGGGGCAGGGCCTGACAACAATGCAAACTTTGATAAGAGTTCTTGATAATCAGTTCTCAACAATTATTTGTTATTATTAAAGTTTAACATTATGAAATTAACAAAAATAATATAAAACGCATATCCTGGCAAAATAGCCACATGGTAGCCACAAACCATATATTCCCTTGCTGTTCTCCCATGTTCCCTAGCTTGTCATACATTCTTTCCAAAAATCAGGGCTTTTTTAAAACGCCTCAGGATGCAGGACAAATTGTTAAAAATCAGGACTGTCCCATCAAAAGCAAGAGGTCTGGTCACCTTACTCTAGAGGAGGGGGGCTACTTGTTTGTCCCAGACAGTTTGGCTCCTTCTGAGCTAATTGTCTTTGCCTAGAAGCAAGGGAGGGAGCAAGTCTCCTTCTGATACCTTGCCCAGGAGGGAAGTAGGGAGTTTACATTAACCTTTTCATTTCCAAATGAAGTTACATTAACCTCTTCATTCCCCAATGGAGTTACATTAACCTTTTCAGCAGCAGAAAATCATATAATCCCTTCCCATTCTCCTGCTGTTCTCTAGCTTGTCATGCATTCTTTCCAAAAATTGAGACTTTTTTAAATGCCCTGAAGCACAGGAAAAATTGTTAAAAATCAGGACTGTCCTGCCAAAAGCAGGACATCTGGTCACCTTAATATATAAAGAACAATAATCTGGAAGAGGAAACTGATTAAGGGTTAGAAAATGTTTATTTTACTTTACTGATTTCTTAAAGCCAAGCTCACCCAGTAATTCTTATGGAGACAAGTCTGAACAGTCTTATAGGCTTTGTAAAAAAAAGATCCCAATCTCATGTACTATATTTTATTTACACTGAGTAACCCCAGGAAACAGTTTTTTCCAAGCATATTTTTGTGTTGACTTAATTTCAAATTTGTCTTTACAAAAAAACTGAAGCAGTTACCATATCTTGACAGGCACAAACAGGTTTCGCTCTGCTACCCACATTATCTGTAAGATTGTCATTCTTTTTGTCTTTCTGCTTGGCATTCACAATGTACAGTACCAATTATTTAGTTGTGAAGAAATTCCTGTGTTGTTTTGAAATGAGTTATAGTCAGTTATAAAATTTGACATGCATGTAATTTAATGTCCAAAGATATTAGAACTCTTGGATATGTTTTCTGTTTGTAGTGGTGAGAGGGACAAGATGAGAATTTAATTCAGTTCTCACCCTTCTAAGAGGTGCCATCCTTTGTTCCTGCATTATACATGGTTTTTTTTTTCCTTTTCTCTTAAATTTCTCTGTGGATGGATGTTTTAAAAAATAGCTTTGCCTGAATTCTGATAAGTTATATCTCATTTGTGTCTCATGTTTGATGTAGTGAATAGAAAGCTAGACTAAGGCAGTATAGGATTAAGATTAAGGCAGTATACGAAAGCAGACCCTGTCAAGAGTCGTTGTGCCTGACAATGATTGTGTTGGTCAAAGATTATAACGTCCAGATCAAGTGTCTGATTTGTTAAAAAATATGATGGGCCCACATACACCAGTTGTACCCAGAATGCCTAGTGTTTCTCAATGCCTTGGCCATACCAGGTGCTCCACAAAGTCCAGTACAAGGAGCCCAGACTGCCCCCTAGAGGACACTTAAGAATGGAAAGCACCCTGGTCTTACGTTCTTCTTTGTTTTTTTATTAATTTTTAATTAAAATCATAACTGTATACATTTATGGGGTATAAAGTGATAATTTGATATATAATGTGGAATGCTTAAATCAAATTTATTAACATAACAATCACCTCACTTATTTTTGTGGTAAGACATTTAAAATTTACTCTTAGTTATTTTGAAATATACCCTTGCATTGTGCATATTAGGTGAGATCCCACCAAATACCTTCCCTCCTCCCACCAATCACCCTCCCACTCCCTCCTCACTCCTCCTCCTGGCTAGACCATGGTTTGTTTTATTATTTGTATGAATGTGTAAGTGTTTATATATTGATTTCATAATAGTATTGAGTACATTGGATAATTTTTTCCTATTCTTGAGATACTTTACTAAGAAGAATGTGTTCCAACTCTTACCCTCCAGATTTAATTGCCAAATAATGGGAAATACTCACAAGAAGGAACCAGCAGAACAGCTCTGGTAACATGAAAAATCAGAGTAGATCGAATCCCCCAATAGAGGACAAAGGAGATACAACAGAAAATACCATCCATACAGAAGCTGCTTAAATATTGGTGCTATGTTCTAGTATTGCTTGGCCACTCCAAAAAGTAACCTCCATCATATCCCCATTTCTTCCACTTTCGTGTTAAGTTCTAACCTTTTAAATGAATCAGTTATTTCTAGAAAATCCATAATGGCTGGGCTTTTATCATTGAATCCTTATTAATAAGTGAGTGGGATGAATGGAATAGCAATAACTTCATCTTTTAAATGCGTCCCTTAGGCTGCGTTTGGAGGGTGTATACAGAAGGAATACAAATAGAAGTCAGAGGACAATTTAGGGGCTATAGCAAGGACACAAGGACATGGAAGGAGGTGGTCAGGTTCAACAAGTATCTTGGAGGTAGAATCGACAAGGCTTGATGAAATGTTAATATACTTTAAAAGATTTCTTATGCAATCTAGATTTCTGGATCTTTTATAAAAATAGAAGTTTCTGACAATATTGGCCAACTTTGATGTGAGTGGTAGTATCCTCTTTGCTGGAACAAGTTACCCCTGGTTTTTCAAAATCTACATTGCTTTCTATTATATATTTATCATCTTATTCCTTGACAGTGTATGTCCTGTTCCTATATGCAAACTGCTATGGATTGAATGTGTCCCCCAGAGTTTATGTCTTGGAAACTTAATCTCTAGCCAATAGTGCAGGGAGAGGAAGTCTGATGGGTGCTGTGAAGGCCATGAGGGGTCCACCGTCGTGGAAGGATTAATGCTAATTATAAACAGGCTTGAAGCTGTGACTTTGATCTTGTCCTCTCATCCTCTGTCACACTCTTGACTTCTACCATGGGGTGATGGAGCAAAAAGACCCTTGCCAAAAGCAGACACCTTGATATTAAACTTCCAAGAACTTCCATCAGTGGGAGGAATAAATTCTTTTTTTTTTTTTTTTTTGGCAATTTTTTGGCCGGGGCTGGGTTTGAACCTGCCACCTCTGGCATATGGGGTCAGCACCCTACTCCTTTGAGCCACAGGTGCCACCCAGGAATAAATTCTTTTCAAAATAAACTACCCAGTTTGTGGCATTCTCTAAGTAACGCAAAATGAACTAAACCAAGCTCTCTTTATGAGGTGCTTCACAAACAAGAGTCTTTGCCCTGATATTATTGTTAAGAATTTTTATAGAGGAATTGAAAGAAGCTTGGGCTTTGATCCAGAATTGCTGAGCACGATTACTGTACCACTAATTAGCCCGGTCGCAGTGGGCCTTTGTGAATCTCCCTACCGGGAACAAGGAAGCTAGAAACCTCTACTCTGTCTCCCACACAGAGCTGCTGTGAGGATCAGACGGCAGCCGTCACCCTTCTTCTCTGGCTCCCAATGTCACAAAAAGCTCACACCTAACTTGGTTCCGCCTTCTACTTTAATATCTTATGTAATTTGTGTGCTTTTCTTCCTCTGTGAGGACTGGAAATGTGCTGATGCATCTTTATATCTCCCATAGAACTTTGACACAGATTCTCATGTGACACTAAGTAAAAAAATGAACTTTGTTAAGCAATGTATGGGATTTGTAAGTTGTGAATGGATCCTGACATACAGTCTCTGGGTCACTGTGTCCTGATTCTCTGTGACAGGTAGGTCCACCTTCCCTCTGAATCTACACACAGGTGCTAATTGTAGTAGTTAGTTGATCTTATCAGCAGTTTTTGAGAAATCCAACTCAGAGGGCCCTAAAGGTTAAGGCGCTGATTAGCCTGCAGGCAGGGAACAGGGTGCGGCTCGATTCAGGCACTACTCTCTTCCCCTCTGATTCTTCTGGCTTGGTTCTCTTCTTTGCTGTTCTTTGTTCCTAAACTGGATCACCTGGTTACGAAATTATGTTCATAAAATGCTATAACCAATCCACACCTTCTCACTAAACTATATATAAAAAAGAGAGAGAACATTTATGTCCCATGATCCCAAGAATATGTCCTCAAATCTGGGCTGACTGGACACCCAGTGTTTGGCTAAGACCTGCATTTCGGGACAGGCGGCAGGATGAGCTCCACCACCCCGGGCGCTGCTCCTCAGGGAAGCTGCTGGATTTGGGGATGAGACCTTTCTCTACTATGTGTAGCTGCCTGCATTTGGTCTTCCTGCCACTCAATGTTCCCCTCTGGTCACTGAAACAACTGAGACTGTGTCCTGATGGATTCTGAGAGGAGGACGCCAAGGCTGCTTCAGACTAATGAGGGTTCTTTCATAAAGTTGGTGTGGAATCAAATGCTGCTCTACTTTGAAGTAATAATGGAACAGCTCCTGGGGTTTGAATCACAGCATCCAACACACTGCTGGGTGGCCTGAAGCTGAGGGGAGACTGGTGGCCATTTCCATTGATTCCACTGTTTAGAATCACAACATAGACTGGAAACGCTACTCTCCTTCCCATTACATTGAGAATAAAAATGCAAGCTACTTATTGCCGTTATGTTAGGTGTTTATGATGCTTACCTCATGTAATATTTACAACAAACGTGTATGCAGTATTAATATACCCTTACAGATAAGAAAGCTGAGACTCCACGTGCCTTAGTTAATTACCCAGTACCACAGCTGACAAGGGTGGCAAATAGTTTCTTCAAAGGACCAGCTGATAACGATTTGAGGCTCTGTGGATGATTTAGGCTCAGTTTTTGTAATAACCACTGACACTGTAGTATAAAGCACCCTTATACAATATTTAACCAATGGGTGTGTTATGTTCCAGTAAAGCTTATTTATAGCCACTGCAATTTTGGGCTAGCACAGTGGGATTTTGTGGTTCTTCATGACTCTGAACATTGGCTTAATCATCTGCCTCAGTTCAGGGCCTTCCTGGTTACCAGGCCATGCCCCGTGAAATACCAGAACTAACATAATGTCACATACATCACTAGAGGTGGCAGCTCTTTGTTTTGCTACAGTTGTCCATAATTTTGTTTGCTTTTTTAAAAAAGGTAATTTTTAGGCCTGATAGGGGCCTATTAATTTTACAAGTGTATGCTTTTTACCATAAGCACAAACATCGCCAAGCTGGATTTGAGAAGCAAATGTTTGAGGGCTCTCTTTCCCTCTGGAAGCATGACGCCATGCTGCTGACGGCAGTCCGGCCCCACACCTGTCATTCAGCACCAGCTGAACTTGTTCACCAGCGATTCATCCTGGACCATGTTCAGGACCAGTCCTGGGCAGAGGCAAGTGAGGCAGCTGCCTGGGGGAGAATAGGCAGAGACTTGAACAGGTGCCTGGAGGCCTAAATACTTCAAATATCTAAGATGGGAACCTTGCCCAAAAGTAATTTTAAACACACACATTTATCTTCTGGTTTTGCCTTCCAACCCGTTTTGTAAAAGTAGTTGAGTTTCCTTCTGCAGGTTCACTGTTCATTTTAGAAAGTTTTATGTATTTTTCTTTCTTTTTTTGTTTTTAACACAGTACGTCAATATACTGTCTCGCACTCAGGGTAATGATATGTTTTATGTATCCAGCTTGTTAGAGTATGAGGGAATAAACACCCAAGTCTCCAAACTGAGAAAAATCCCAGCCTATTCCTTTCAAAATAAAAATGGAAGACACATGAAGGGTTTATCTTTACTCTCCGTTTAGTATTAATTCAGTTCTGAATTCAATTGTAGGGAGGCACAGATAAGCATTAAGAAACCTTTTGGCTTCAAGACATCACCCATGGAAGCCATTTGGGAGCATTCGGGAGCAGTGGCCACACTGGACAGCCCTTTGTCTCCTGAATGCAAGTTAAGGTGAGATGTGAGTGTTTAAGATGCTCAGTAATCATCTATGGAGATTTCCCTTCCCTTCAGCCCTCATGGTCCTCTGGTAGGAATCAGGCTGCTGGAAGAATGTCACTTTAATGCCTTTCTTTGATTTTTATTGCTGTCTTTTGTTTTTGTTATTTTTATTTCATTTTTGTTTTACTGATTAGTGGTCTTGATCTTAACCATGATAGTTCACATTTTTATCTCAAAAGAAAAAAAAGTACTAATTTGGAATATCCATAACCTAAGGATTTGCCAATGCCTTTGTTTTTCCATTTGTACACTAACGATTTTATCTTATACATTTCTCAGACTCACTTATAACGCATAATTCCTTGGGAAGACCATCATTATTACAGCATGCCTACTAATGAAGAGCGGGTGTATTTAGGAGCCCAGGGCATCAAAGGAAAGTTTATAGGGAGTAGGAAAACCATTCACTCACTTTTCATGCTATTATACTGAGTTCCTCCCACTTCTCAGCATGCTTTGGTCACTGGAGGCAGTTTAGTGCATCAGATATGTTTTCCTGACCTTAACGCAGCTACCAGTTTAATGGGAGATAGGCAAGATAAGAAATATTCAGATATGTTTAGAACATGGTATGTGCTATTTATTAAAATGCCATTAGATACAAATTCTAATCATGTTAAATGTGCCACTTTCCCCAAGTACATATTTGGAATTGAAAATATGGTGAGGGGATCCCTCTGACACCTGAGTGTGGCAGTATTTAGAGGAGAGTTGGTGGGCAGATCAAACTGGGAAGATAATTACGAGGACTAGGACCATCAGAAAATGTCACATCATCCTAACAGTGGTCACCAGGTACTATTCCTGTTTTTCAACTGAAGCTCAGGGAGGTTAGATGCCCAGGAGGATCTGACCACTAAGGGGTTTGCAAAGATCAGGAGAGGCAGCCTGGGGTGGGAAGATCACCATCCCCAACCACATCTCTTAGGTCCAGTCTCTGCCACCTGCAGGCTGTGGTCCTGGACACATTGCTTATCCCTTGTGTGCCTTCATTTCTTTATCTATAAAATGGGCCTGAAGGCTTGGCACCCATGGCTCAGTGGTTAGGGCACTGGCCATGTACACCGGGGCTGGAGAGTTTAAAACTGGCCTGGGCCTGCTAAACCACAGTGACAACTGTAACAAAAAAAATAGCTGGGTATTGTGGCAGGCACCTGTAGTCCCAGCTACTTGGGAGGCTGAGGCAAGAGAATTGCTTAAGCCCAAGAGTTTGAGGTTGCTGTGAGTTGTGATGCCACAACACTCTACTGAGAGTGTCATAGTAAGACTCTGACTCAATAAATAAATAAATAAATAAATAAATAAATAAATAGAATGGGGACAAAGGCGTGCCTTCCTTATTTTAATTACTGTAAGAATTAGATTAGCTCACATTAGCCAAACATTTAGAACTATGCCTGGGACGTAACTATTTGCATAGTGTCATGTGTTTGCTAAATGAAATACAGTTTAAAATATGAGTGCCAGTTCTGTCTGATTCTAGCACCTGTTATGCTTATATTACCCCATGCTGATTTGGGGACTAGAGAGGGACTTCTTCCCCCTGTCTTCCCTCTCCTATAATCTGCTGTCACTTTCAGAGGTTGGAGAGAGGAATCAGAGATAGGATGGCAGTGAGATAACACGAAACACCATCTATTATTATGGCCCCTAAGCTCACTTTTTCTAATAAGGACAAAACTGGGTTTGTTTTCAGAGAAAATCACACAAACACATTATCACTGCAGGCCCTACATGAAAAAGAAAAAAAAAAACAAATACAAAAGTAAACAAGTAATAACAAAAACCCTCCCTCCAGTCTGCTGATGCCTGACATTTTATTAAAGGGATGATTTCTTTCATCTTCCAATTTATGTTTATAGATAAAGCAGTTTAGTTCATATAAATATTTTGAGCCTCCTTCCCAGAGGATATATTAATCAAGGTATCACTGCAGGGTAGACGTTGAATCATTTAGCATCTTTAGTCAAGAACTGAATAAACTCATGGTTATTCATTTTATTTTAAGTACATTTACATGAATACAACATTTCTAACCCTTAGTGACATAGTGAATCTTACTGTGATGACTTTGGATATGTCTAGAATTATTTTGCACCATAGGGCACAATTATATATTTGGTTACAAAAATTCTAAAGGGAAATAGACTTATTTTATCAACTGCTCCTGAGAACTGTCAAATAAATATCAGTTTGTTCTGCTTATTTATAGCCTCTACTAAAATAAATAAATCTAGTTAGCATTCATCTGCTCAAAGCATGAAAATGTTTTCTGTATTAAAACAACAAAAATGTGTTTGCTTATCAACACTCTAGAGAATGAATAAATCTCATAATTAAATCTTCATGAATAGCCTATTTGACACCATTCCTTAAAGGCAACTTAAATGTGTCTTTAAAAATGGCCAAGCCACACAATTCAGCTTGATATTTTATCAAGTGATGTTAAATATTTAAAAACTGAAAAAGTAACTTATGCTGACTATATTTTTTTTCTAAAAATATATTTTATAGCTACTAAGGAAGATGAGGTAAGAGGATCCCTCAGGCCCAAGAGTTTGAAGTTGCTGCAAGCTATGATGCCATGGCACTCTACCCAAGGCAGGAGACTGAGACTCTAGTCTCAAAATAAATAAATAAATAAAACCAAAAATCTATTTTATGCTGGCTTCAAGGAAACTATAGCAGGGTAAATTTTAAAAACATTAAAAATATACAGGAAATATGCTTTTCAGGAAGAATGTCTCTAGTTTTACTTCCAGAAATGAATTAATTTGATTTTAAATTTTACTATTTTTCTATTATTAGTCATCTTCTAGAAAATTTTGATTTCTCTAGCCTTTACCCTTTCCTACTGCTTGGTTGGGAATACCAATTCTGTCACTTATAAAACTTTGCTACTTCAGTTTAATCTTCTGTGCAATGGAGAATAATCATTTCTGTCCCAAGGAATTGTGGAAATTAAGTAGAATTCTATATGTAAACATCTTGAGCAAGTTTTTGACAACAGTAAAGATTCAAAAATATAGGCATTATTAATAATAAAGTAATGTATATTACAGCATCTTCCCAGGCATAAAGTGAGGCCTTGAGATATTTTTGTTTCTTTCTTCTTTCATTTTTCCTTCCTTCTTTCTTTTTTTTTCTTCTTCTTTTTTAGGGGGAAGTAAAGCAATCTTTTTTTTGTTTCTATAGTTTACTTTCTGGCTTGGTGCCCGTAGCACAGTGGTTACAGTACCAGCCATATACACCAAGGCTGGCAGGTTGGAACCCAGCCCAGGCCAGCTTAGCAACAATGACAACCAGGACTTGCAGAAAAGTAGCCAGGGCTTGCAGCAGGCACCTGTAGTCCCAGCTACTTGGGAGGCTGAGGCAAGAGAATGGCTTAAGCCCAAGAGTTGGAGGTTACTGTGAACCACAGCACTCTACTCAAGGCGACATAGTGAGACTCTGTATCAAAAAAATAAAAATAAATAAAATAAAAATAAAGTCTGCTTTCAAGAATATACTATGCACTTAAAAATTTCAATACATAATATAAGACACTTCAAAACTAAGGTTATTTAATTGATGCACATATTCAGCAAATATCAGCAGCTTCTCTCTGACAAAAACTATGTTCACTTTCAAGATATACCAAGAAGGCTAGTGCCGGACTGTAACACTCAGTCCTGGGGAGACATGGGGTAAAAAATGGTTTTACTGCTTCATCACTCACAGTAAAGGGTTGTAATAGGAGTACTCAATAAAGTTTGGTAGAATCCAGAGATAAGTGACTTTTTAAATAGCCAATGCCACATGTTTCCTACGCACATTTCACATTTAATTGACATCTGTATTGGTTGTTTATGCCTATCTACTTTTATAAGGTCTAGAGTTGTAGGACAAACAATTTGGCTGTTTAAATAACCATAAACAATAGGAAAAGTGCATAGCATCAACAGTAAAATAATAATAAAGACAAACACTTTATTAAATAATGTCAAGAAGGGAGAAGTCAGTAAGAGTGGAATTTTCTAGAAAGGCTTTGTGCTAGATGAAACAGTTTAGTTGGTCCTTGATTAATAAATAGGACTTAAATACTTAAAGATGACAAAGGGAAGATTTTCTAGGTTCATGTAAAGTTTTTAGGTTTATAAAGGCACAGATATTAGAAAGTGCAGATAGGACCACGGCTGAGAAGTGCTTCTCCTTGGCTACACAAAGGAAAGTTTTATGGAAGATTCAAAGGACATGAGAATGGAATTTGAAGTCCATTGAGTCCAACATAAGGATCTTTTCCCCTGCAAGCATTAGGAGAGAGTTGTAATACTTGGGATATACTAGGGAGTCAATAAATAATTCAAAATAAAGAACATATACATGCCTATATGAATGCTTTCACAAAACTCATTCTGAAACGAAAAATACTAAAGCAAGGATCCAGTTAGAATTGCCTAATAATACAATAAGGAATAAGGAACAATTAAATGTACTTAATGTATATGCAGTTAGAAAAACCAGACTCAACACAGTGTGAAAACCACAGTCATTCAAAATGGCCGAATAACAGGTGACAAGTTTGAAAATATCAGTAACACAAATACGGGAAGCCACTGGTCCTTTTTCTCAGGTCTCTCTGATACAAACTGGGAAGCAGGATGAATATATAAGAACTTCTTTTCTGACTTTTAGCTAGTTAATGCCACTTGCTAATAGTATTAAAAGAAGATATCTCAATAGGAAACTGATTTCACTCCAACTGCATCCCACTGTCACAGTCACTGCATACAACTGTTTTCATTTCCTCTTATCTCTTGTAGAGTCGTTATCCAGTTATAACTTCCCCTTTGAAAAGGCTTAGTTGCTAAATAGCTGCAATTTCGTAGTCTTTATTTTCAGCATATTTATTGCGTATATTTTTTATGTTGATTCGGTATTCATAATTACAATTGCAACGGTTGGCTAATATATCTTTGATTTAACATCTCATAACTTAGGTTCTTTCTATTATTGGATTTTTAGGTTGTTTTCATTTTTTCACTGGCAGAGTTAATGCTGTAATTAATAATTTTATGCATATAGCTGTGTTCTTCTTTTGAATTATTTCCTTAGGATAAATACTCAGGAGAGATATTACAGGGTCAAAAGGTATAACGGTTTTTATAGCTTTTCAGACAAGTTGCCAAATTGCCTTTCGTAAAGATTTTACTACATCAATTTATAATACCCCAGGTACCTCTCCTGATAATAATACATGTATTCCCACTTACTTACTACCCCTTAATGTCCATCACAGCATCTTCTGCTAGTATTCAAGCCATGGATCATGTGTATTATTCTTATTTCATGTCTATTCTCCCAAAGTAATGTCTTCTTTTGTTGCTTTAATACTATGAAGGAATTTCTGCTCCCATGTACAAAACCCTGCAGAATCACTCATGTCTAGATTTTTCATCACAGAAAGCAGTTGCATATGAGGGATTTTACCCTACTGAGGGAAATTTTTGAAGATACTTTGCAAAGAAAACATGAAGCTAGAATCAGTGGCACCCAGCAAATGTTTAATTAACTAGGTTTCCCTGGATTTCCAAGGATCTTGGCATTCAGTTTAGCACGTTATATTTACAATCACTTATACATAGATATGTGATTACTCAGGATTTTGTCCCCTCCAGTACAGGATGGCATTAATGTTCTAACATTTGCTACCCAAACACTTCAAGTGCACAGACGTAAGACTTCTGAATGGAGCAACAGTTCTGACCTCACATTCTAACTCTATAGCTTACAAACTACATGGTCAAGGAAGTAATCTGACTTTGTAATCCTCAAATTCTCATTCACTAAATGAAAGTGTTGCTGATGCCCACTTTATTGTACCATGAAGACTGCATGGGATGAAAGGTGTGGAGTTTAGAATATGGTACGCCGAGACTAAATGCTAACCTTTATGCCTCCAGTAAATGTAACTTTTAGAAGCTGTTTGCAAGCATTATGTTTTCACTATTATAGCCATTAAAATTTATCAAGAATTCATGCTAGGATAATCTAGCAACCAAGTACACTAGGATTATTTATTTGCACATTTGTTGAAACCAATCAATCTTCTCGTTCTAGAAAACTTTGCATCCTGTTCTTCCAAGTTCTAAAGAGGAGTCCACTGATCTCACATTAAAGCCCTTGCTCTTGTATATCTCATTTCTGATACGAAGAAACTAAGCCTCCAAGAACATAAATAGTCCATTCAATGTTGCATAAACATGTAAAAGCATAAATAACTATGCTTGGTTCTTTTTGTCTAAAGATTTATATTCATAAATGTCAATAGCAGCTGAATTTCTTAATTGTTAATTCTTCTAAAATAATAGTTTTACATAGAAATATGATAAGAACTATAAAACGAAAGTCATTCCCCCAAATATGTAAAACTCCTTGTTGCCCATATGAAGGATCCTACCCACTAGTTAATATAGAAATTTTACTGAATTATGTTCTAATTTACACTTTATAGTTACATTATTCCTAACTGACTTAGCTATAGAACAGCAAGTTTCAGCATACTTAGCTGTGTAGTATAGTCTCTAGAATTACTAATTCAGAGGCAAGTCACAAAAGACAATTATTTTAACCGGGGCTTAGGTATTTGTAGGATATATGCAAGGTCCTATACATGCCAATGTTTCAACATTTGAAATTAAAAAAAAAAAACTGTTCAACCTAGTCTTTGACTAAAAATCAGGGAGCGATGTATACATATAAAAGAAAATTACTGATCCACAATATTAAAAAAATGCACCCCCACAAATCTCATCAGGCTAGCAAAGTAACAGAGCATTATTCTGATTCAGTTGGAATCTGTCTCTGTGGCCTGGGGAAGGTGGTCAATAGCTAAGACAGTATGTTTTCTGGGAAAGCAAAACGAAATGAAATAAAACAAAATCAATTGTTTTTAAAAGGCAAAAAGGGAAAACTGAACTGATGTTCATCTCAAAACACAACACAAAAACACACAAAATGGAGAGAATTACGTCCATGTATAGGGCCCAGTATCTAGTTAGAATACAGAAAATTATGAGACAATTTTCATCCTGACAGTCTGACAGTGTGGAAAGATTTCATACTCATACATTTGTACAATCCTGTGACAGAGAAAAGGATGCAGTAAAATTCATCTTAATTGAATTATATAAAGAAACAGAGTCTCTTTTCTAAGGAGAGAAGAGACTCACAGCTATCCTCATTCATGAGTGGGAGAAAGGAAAAAGCAGACAAGCTTTTCATTTTTAACCAACATTTAACAGCTGCTTATGGATGGCGTGTCAGGTGAGAATCACCAGGATCCCAGGACTCACTGAAACTTCAGCTCTTTCTCACCACTCTTAACAACCTTTAGGGGCTGGTGTGCTAGATACTGGGGGGAGGGAGGACGAGTAATTATTCTAAAAAGAAGGTCTTGACCCAGTCCAAAAACTTGTGAGTCTTGTGATGAAATGAATCAAAAACGAAAGTTATAATAAATCCCTCACCCAGGTCAAATAATCACCCATTTAGCCTGGCTGAAAAAGTGTGACTTTTTCTACACTTGATATTATCCAAAGGCCAAAAAGCAAAAGTGTGACTTTTTCTGAAGAAGGTTTCGACCTACCATAAATAATGGAAAGAGGTGGAAATATGGTAAGAAAATAGTCAACTAAAGTAGATCCAGGGATCTCCCAGAGGTTAGAATTAGAAGACAGGAACTATTAAATAACTGTCACAAAATACGTTAAATGATGTAATAAAAAGATGGACACAACCTTCATGAACAAATAAGAAAGTCTAATGGACAGAGTAGGAATACGAGATGCAAGATTGAAAACAGAACGTGTGGTAAACACACATGACGACAGACTGGATACGGCGTAGTGAAGGGACAGTGAGCATGAAGACTGACCACTACATAATACCTAGGTGAAACCCAAGAAAAGGGAAAATGAGTTTAAAATATGTCTGCCAAATGTTTGACACTCCTCTATCCATAGGGAACATTGGGGTCCTTGACAAGCAGATAAAGTAACACTTTTCTGTCTTCTGAAACTAGATTAGGCAAGGCCAGGGTGGAAGGTCTGCTCACCTCTCTAGGGCTGCTCACACCTGGAATCCAGCAGCCGTGGGAAAGCTCAGGCCAGACAGAAGGGACGCCAGCAGTTGCTGGTCCTTACTGAGGGCCCAGCTGACCTGTGAGTGAGGAAGACGATTCTGGGCTGATTATAACCAAAAGAGACACACTTAGACCTTTGAATAAACTTCCTTGTTTCAGATTCCCCCGTGGATCTGATTGGAATCTTCACGGAGACAACCCTGCAATCCTGCTCCTCTCTTTTCCCACTCCTGTTCCTTCCCTTCCCTTTCCCAAGGAAAGATCCAGAAGCAGACCCTGACAAAACTTATGTTTGTTAATGTTTATCCTGCAGTCAGCTTCCCAGGGAATCTAGCCCGGGAAAGAACCTAATCTTCTTATACTCTGTATGTGTCGATTTCTAGGAAGAAAGAAACACAAATAAATACACAATACAAAAAAAGTATAGTAAGAACATCCAGAAGACTATATTTACCTGTCCAGTGATGACAGAAACTTTTTTCTTTGAGATTGAATCTCACCTTGTCACCTTTAGTAGAGTGCTGTGGCATCATAGCTCACAGCAACCTTAAACTCTTGGGCTCAAGTGATCCTCCTGCCTTAGCCTCTCAAGTAGCTGTGACTAGGGGCACCTGCCAACAATGCCCGGCTAATTTTAGAGATGGGGTCTTACTCTTGCTATGGCTGGTCTCGAATTCCTGAGCTCAAGCAATCCACCTGCCTCGGCCTCCCAGAGTGCTAGGATTACAGGCATGAGCTACCGTGCCCAGTCCAGAAACTTTCTTAATCATGATTAAAAATCCAGGAGATATAAATAACCTATACATACACACACAGAGGGATATATGGTAATATAGTTAAGTTCCTTCTGTATAAAAATTACTTGTGGTTATTCTGTTTTATCCATTCATATTTCTTTAAATCTGTTCCATGTGGGCTTTTGCCACGTACCTCACTGAGTATTCAGAAAATATCTGTTTAAAGAATAAATGAAGTGTAAAAGATAGCAAAACTGATTCTATAAACACTTGTTTTGAGGAAAATATTTTTGATTCAAATAATTCAATTTATGATAGTAAAAACTCTCACTTTATTACTGAAGGAGACAACCAAATAAAACACGTGTAAACACAGAAAAGCAAACCTGAACAAGACCATCAAAAAATAAAAAAAAAATTGAAGCTCAGCCACAGTCAAGGAAATACAAAGAATAACAAAATAAAGCTTTTATACCCCTTGAAATAATTTAAACAAAAGAGAGAGAGGGAGAGAAACTCCCATTACTGGTAAAAAAAAAAAAAAAAAAAAAATTGAACTGTTAGAGCTTTTCATAGAACATTCTTGAAATATTCCATTAATGTGATTTAAAAATAGGTATTCTGGCGGTGCCTGTGGCTCAAAGGAGTAGGCCGCCAGCCCCATATGCCAGAGTGGTGGGTTCAAACCCAGCCCCAGCCAAAAACTGCAAAAAAATAAAATAAAAATAGATATTCCTTTGGAAAAGTAATTTTATTTGGGGATTTCATTTAATAGATAAAAAGTACCAGAACACGGAAACTCAGGAATCTAGAGCAGTGATGTCATTATCGGAAAACAAAAAAAGGAAGAAAGAAAGGAAAAAAAAATAAAAGGAGGGCTATTGTAAGGCCCTTCTGTAGGAAAACAATCTAATACGTTGAAAGAGCTGCAGTGAGTTCTTGTCACTTTATGTTACTTTGGCATCTGTTGTGAAAGTAGAGTAACTTTCTCACATCAAAATCAGGGCGTATTCACTCAAGACAATTTCCCTTTCTCCACTTCCTCCAGTTCTTCCAGGTGATCTGTCTGCCTTATACAACCATTGTGACCATCTCTGTATGGCGCAGCTAGTTACAATCTAGGTGACAGGCCCCATAAGTCCTCACCCCCGGGTGGATTGTGAGGATATGCCACAGTGACTCCCTACCAGTCACAGTGTGACTCCACTGAACTGAACATGTGTCTGTTTGCTGTAAACTCACCAGTTACAACTCCACGCAGGAAACTTGCTTGGGCAGCACCGTAGGCCTTAATAAAGGCGTGGCTCAGAGATCCATAGCTCTCCCACTGGCTGAGTGTTTATGTCCCAGCCAGGTCCCCGCTTCATTCTGGCCTTGCAAGGCCTGCTGCCTTCTTATCTCTGGGATCTGTAAGTAATAAACTGCCCCTGTTGTTTCATTTGCTTTGTCACTTATCTCCTCTGTATCTCACCTAAGTGACAGGTTCAGACCTGACCTTGTTCATGCTCAAGGTTCTCCTAGACAGTGGCTATCTTGGTAGGAATAAACTATATACAGTCTAGAAAAGAGAAATTTACTACGAGAGGGACACCTGGTCAGGGGCTGAACACTCAGGCATTGGGCTTTCCCTTGGGATAAATATGTATCTTGTGAGAGGTACACTTAAAAATCCATGACCAAATCTGGAGTCCTGTTAGGGCAGTGCTAGGGTTTGTAGCCTCTGGAGAAAGAGACCTCGAGGCCAAAGGAGAGAAACACAGTCTAAGTTATGAGACTTATACACAGTAGAATATTATGGAGCTGGTGAAATCAATGAATGAGAGCTACATATCCTCTCAATGTACTATGTAGCTGGAGGAGAGATGATGAGAGCAATCCAGCTAGATAAAGACAATAAGGGAGCTTGAGATGTGTAAAAAAAAATCACATTACTTTTTTTACATTACTATATGCTATTAATAATTCTAAACTATCTCATTGATAGTACACGTCTCCCCACCAGTCTAGATCCCTCTTGGCAGTCCTCTGTGAATTAATGAACTTGAGTAGATTTTCACAAAGAACTGTCAAGTGAGGAAAGAAAAATGCAGAATGAGTCTGTCATAGTACCCTATGTTTCTTTTTTTTTTTTTGAGACAGAGCCTAAAGCTGTCCCCCTGGGTAGAGTGCCGTGGCATTACAGCTCACAGCAACCTCCAACTCCTGGGCTCAAGTGAGTCTCCTGCCTCAGCCTCCCAAGTAGCTGGGACCACAGGCGCCCGCCACAACGCCCGGCTATTTTTTGGTTGCAG
>CAUYTI010014371.1:0-18908 GCA_963575145.1 Galago senegalensis | reverse complement strand
GCCTGTGGTCCCAGCTACTTGGGAGGTGGAGGCAAGAGACTCGCTTGAGCCCAGGAGTTGGAGGTTGCTGTGAGCTGTAATGCCACGGCACTCTACCCAGGGGGACAGCTTGAGGCTCTGTCTCAAAAAAAAAAAAAAATTCACTAAGCTTTAGACTCTAAATAGAGAGTTCATGTTTGAATTAGAAAGCTCTAGTACAACTAACAGTTCCGGGCAAAGAGGGAAGTAGATGAAATTGAATCTGTTCTTTTCTCTCTGTGTTCAATATTCTCTATCACGCCAGCACATTTTAGAGCTCCAGGCAGCTCAGCGTCTCCTCTCAGCACCTGGCCAATCTACTATCTATAGATGGTGCTCTGGGCGCCAGTGTTATCCTCTGCCTTTCATCCCCAGTGGCACTGCTCAAAAATTACGCAACCTGTCACCACTGGAGGTAGGTAATCTGACAAAAGAATTCCTACAGTAGAATGTATATAAAAATTACCCCAGGACCTCACACTTAAAATTGATATTTGGAGATGATATGATTTGAGATAAACTGATCCATTCCTAGTGGCAAAACAGTAGCACAGCAGACCTCTTGGGAACCAACTGAGGAGTCTGTGTTCCTACCACAAATGTGTTTTAATATCTTGCCTTTCAGCTCTGAAAAGTAATATCAAATACAGCGAGAGAAGAATGAGATCTGGGAGGGTGAGGGAGGGGAAGGATTTTTATTAGGATCTGTGAACTTAGAAGTTTGGAAAGAGTTTTCTTTCATTGTGAACAATTCCCTTGATCATTAGATTGATAAATTGTTATCTTTGAACTGAAGAAGCTGAACCAGAAGGAAAATAAAATTAATCTCACTTTTAGAGAAAGACACAAACCATAGTCTTCAATGTGAAATAATGTGATTATTTTCTGTTTGGCCACCACAAAGTATATTGTTTGATTTTGTTTTTAATAGTTAAAGAAGGAATTTTGGCATGATGCTATACAACCTGAGCCACATTCTCTTGTTTTATTTGGATCCCTAATTTATCTCAAGAGCTGGAAGTCAGGGCCAGCCCTTTCATGAAACTTTCTAATTATCCTTAGAGCCTGAACTAAGCTCTATACATCTTTACAAGAATTTATTATCCTGGAGTCAAAATGAAGATTTATCTTCAAGAAAAAACATGTAAAATATGGGCACAGTCAAATAATATCCCTAAGAAGACTCAGAGCATTCATGCTGATAGTTGACATGCTACTAATTTTCATTGTCATAAAAGCAATTTACAGTTAATGGAATAAGTCAGAAGATACCATATAATGTATGAGAAACAAGATTTTCGTAGCTTCAAAACTTTTCACAGTGAATGGTTTTGCAACTTTGGCAACTGAATTGTTTTTCATAATTTTATAATAACGTTAAATATCTTGGGGTTGATAAGATACAAATTATTTTTTATCTTTACTCTTAAACTTGGGTTGCCCCATACATTTTGTTAGGCATGTGGATATGTCTTTATACTCATCCAGAAAATGACCTTGGTGAGGTGTTGCCCTCTCCATGCTGAGCAAAATATTGCCAAGATTCAAAGTTGTGGTACCTCGTGATGAGAGCCTTTGGCTCATGATTTTCTTTTGCTGCATTCCTTTTCTTCTGAGGATCCCAATGAAAGAAGCGTGTTTCAGAGGTTAGGCAAGGTCTGCCTTCAAATATCATAGCAAGTGATTAACTTGTTTAATCATACAAGACAACTTGGAAAATTACAAATATATAATAACTATTGTTATCATTAAAAGAAATTTATAAGGAATTAATTGTTCTTCTGGCATTGAATAAAAGAGAAAAGCTGAAATAGAGCACTGATATTTAAGAGTTTACATCTCAAAAACTAGGCACATTTTAACATTATGCAACTGCAAGAAATTTAGTATTTAAAGACAGACTCAAAACAATTGCTTCTTGGCCTTTTGGCTAGGATTAAGCATAACCTCATAACTTTGCATTCAAAACTGACCTCTTTGTGGTGTTGATGTGAGTTTATATGAAATCCTAGGTATCTTGTGAAAAGTACAAATCATGATTCAGTAGGTCTGGGAGGAACTCCATGTATCGATTTCTCTACCAAACTCTTGTACGATGTTTTGCTGGTGCACAGAACATACTTTGAGTAGCAAGGCTTTACAATAGTACCATCTGGTAGAACTTTCTTCAATAATGAAAATATTGATAGCTATACATTCTGATATGATAGGGAGACAATTAGGCCTAAAAATGTGGCTAGTGGTTAAAATTTTTAATTTTAGTTAATTTAAATTAATTGGAATATAGAGCTGGAGGAGTCAAAGAATCTAGTTCTATACACATTTATGATGTTTCTGTGTAATCAGCTTTTCCTAATAAGAGCTATGTCTTCTAAACTAGGCAAACCAATTGATGCCTTAAGGTAAACATGAACAATGTAGCACGTGGTTAGTCCCAAATAGTACTTCCAGTGAAAGGTGTGCATTCTCAAAAGAGATATATTGCCAACAATAGGATAAAAATTAATTCTGGGGAATGGAAGGGATTAATAGGTTGCCTTCCAAAGTCTAACATTCCTTAATATTGGGAAAATATTATTCCTTAGAATTTAGTTTCTCTCATTAGGAAGAATTTACATTTAATTTAATTTTTCTCTTTATGTGTCTGATGTTGTAAAGCAAAAAAGATTAAGAAACACTAGTCTATGCATTGTGGTAAACTGTTGCTGCATTTGAATTAGTTAATTTATTTGAGAGTACCTCCCAAGTCACTCACAAAATGATATAATTGCACAGTTTAACTGTTAGAAGTTATCACAAATAGGACAGTTTTAGGGTGCAACTTTCTCTCAGCAAGACTTGATTTCTTTAAGAAATCCTGCAAGAAGTTTCTCATTTTCTTTTGAAGAAACAAGAAGATAAGGAGGAAAGAAAAGAAATTCAATTAACGTGAGTTCATGAATAATGTCACAAGGTAATATTAGTGATAAAATTAAAAGTCAGTTGCAATTTTTCAACAGTTAATGTACTTGAGAAACATTGAGATCATTACCTACTTATCAAGATGCTTGCCTCCTTACTGACTTGGATTTTATACAATTAGGTTAGGAAGTCTGTATGTTCTGCCTATGCAAGCTAAAGCACTTTTACTGATAATATTCCTATGCAGCAGAAACCCAAGGGTGAAATAACAATGAACTAGAATTTTAGGTAGCTAAAAGGAGGGCAGTGCTATGGCATGGAGCAAAAGATTTAATTCATTATGAAAGCAGATGTTGACATCTCCATTCTGTCATTGTTATTGGCTAATATGTTAAATGATAACATTGTTCTAATCGTGACCTTAAGAAATAATAATTTCTAGTATCAGAGGAGGAGTGATTTATTTTACGCATGTTCTATGCAACATGTATGTGTATGATAGAAGTCAAGATAGAAGCATGACTTACAGTTAGTTGTGTTCCAGTAAATGCTTAACAACCAGCTCTTTAGAGATAGAAAATCCATGATTTACAGCATTTACCAATTTCCATAAAATATTCCCACTATGTCTGACATGACATCACTGAATATGGAATTGGAAAGAGGTGTGTGGCATCACTCAATCCTACAATATTTCTACCACACAGATACAATTAACATAATCAATTCAAAAGAATTATTAGAATAGTATCAGGAGGATGCAGCGCAAAATAACCAAATAGAACCCTCCAACAATTGTCCCCTTGCAGGAATATGAAATTGAACAACCGTCCACACAAGAAATTACCTTTATAAGAACCAAAAACCAGGAGAGTGATCACAGTACCTGATTTTAGCATCATATCAAGGAAAGAATCATGAATAGGATAGGAAAGATAGTCTTGCTTTGCCTAAGCCACCTGCTGTATCCCTTGACAATGCCTTTCCAGTAATGGGTAGAGAAAAATCTGTATGTTTGGAGGGGGAGGGATAAGTGATTGTGGGATTTTGTATTGGAATTCAGGCCAACCAGCCACAGGGGAATATAACACAGGTCAGAATCCTACTGGCAACCACAGGAGAAGCACTGAGACCAGCCATGACCAGAGAGGAATTTTCCACCCCAGTCACAGGAACCTTAGTTCCTGCTAACTCCAACACCAACTGACAAAAGTGGTTGAGGGCCTAGAATAACCACAAGAACTGAAATCCCAGGGCAAGTCCTAGTAGTGTGCTAGGTTTGGAGCCAGTCATTTTGGGGGTGCACATGACCCAGTAAGACACTAACTCTGGAGCCAAGAAGTACCTATGTTATTCCTCCTCCAATTGCAGGCAGTGCAGCTCAGGGGAGGCTCCTGCTGGAGGAAAAGCAACGGAAGATGCAGAAGATGTTGTCTTGCAAAAAGCTCCCGTATCTCTTTCCAATTCCATATTCAGGGATGTCATGTCAGACATAGTGGGAATATTTTATGGAAATTGGTAAATGCTGTAAATCATGGATTTTCTATCTCTAAAGAGCTGGCTGTTAAACATACCTCAGTCCCTTGTGGAATTTTTAGGCCCACCTTAGGCCAGAAGGAAACCTACTGCCATGAAAAGAACCCAGTCCTAGCAGGATTCTCTACCTCCTGATGAAAGAGCCCTTGGGCCTTGAATAGACATCAGCCATAGCCAGGCAGTACTTGTCACCAGCCTTGGGTGACACTGTGCTGGCTTCAGTGTGACCTAGGACAGGCCCAGCTATGGTTGCTATGAGATAACTCTCACAACACCCTTCCCCTAGGAAGGAAGGGAAGCCCAGGAACCTGAGCAACAAAAGAGACTCCTTTTGTTTGGGGGAAAGCGAGGGAAGAGAGTGAGAGACTTTACCTGGTACTCAAGGTAAATCTCCCGTGTCTTATCCAATCCCATCAAGGCCTTACCATGAAGAGTTTGCAAGAGTCACATAATTATTGGGCTTGGGGCACTGCCAGTGTTGATATGGCTGCAATGACTAAAGACTTAGATCATAACATTTGATTTCTTTTGAATATCTGGAAAGCCTTCCCAAGAAGGATGGGTACAAACAAGTCCAGATTAGGAAGATTAGAATTAATAATAACCTCTTTAATGCTCAGATACTAATAAATACCCACAAGCATCAAGAATATCCAGGAAAACATGACCTCATCAAATAAACTAGATAAGACACCGGTGACCAATCCCAGAGTGATAAAGATATGAGAACTTTCTGACAAATAATTCAAAATAGCTATTTTTAGGAAATGCAACAAAATTTAAGACAGCAACAAGAAGGAATTTAGAATTTTATAAGAGAAATTTAAAAAGATATTGAAATAAAAAGAAAGTCTGGATCAAAAAAAAATTCAACTGACAAGTTGAATAATGGCCCAGAATCTCTCAAAAGCAGAATTGATCAAGCAGATGAAAGAATTAATGAACTCGAAGACAGGCTATGAGAAAATACCCAAAAGAGAAAATAGAAAAAATAATAAACATGCCTAGAAGAACTAAAAATACTGTATTAATATTGTAATTGTAATACTCAATGTATTACCAACATTATTTGTCCCCTTATATACATATCTTTTATCTCTTATAATTACAGAATTCATACATGACTTTAGTATTATAATTTTAACATAATGATTACTTGAAACAAATAAAAGAGGAAACACAACATACCAAAACCTATGGAATACAGTAAAAGTATTCTAAGAGGAAAGTTCATAGCAGTTGGTGCCTAGATCTGAAAACGTAGAGAAACTTTACATATACAACTAAACAATGCATCTTAAAGAACAAGAAAAACAAAAGCAAATTAAACTTAAAGTCAGTGAAGGAAAATAAATAATAAAATTAGAACAGAAATAAATGAACTTACACAAAAACATACAAAAGATCAACAAAATGAAAAGTGTGTGTGTGTGGTTTTTGAAAAGTGTGTTTTTTAAAAGATAAACAAATTGACAAAACTATAGCCAGACCAAGGAAAAGAGAGAAGACCCAAATAAATAAACTGAAAAGCAAAAAGGAGACATGACTACTAACACCACAGAAATTCAATAATAGAAATTAGAAACTACTATGGGCAACTATATGCCAAGAAATTAGAAAACTTAAGAAGAAATGGATAAATTCTTGCACACATATAGCCTGCCAAGATTGAGTCATGAAAAATCCAAAACCTGAATAAGACCAATAATAAGTAATGAGATAGCAGGTCTATTTTTAGTTCTCTAAGTGTTCTTCAGATGTCTTTCCAAAAGGAACCAACTGATCCTATAATTCCTCTATTAGGTATATATCCAGAGGACCAGAAATCACACTACAATAAAGATATTTGTATCAGAATGTTCACTGTAGCCCAATTCATAATTGCTAGGTCACGGAAAAAGCCCAAGAGCCCATTGACCCACAAATGGATCAATAAATTGTGGTATATGTACACCATGGAATAGTATGCAGCCATTAAGAAAAATAGAGACTTTAGCTCCTTCATGTTTACATGGATGGAGCTGGAAAATATTCTTCTTAGCAAAGTATCCCAAGAATGGAAGAAAAAGTATCCAATGTACTCAGCTCTACTATGAGACTAATTTATAGCTTCCATAGGAAAGCTATAACCCAACTTCAGCCCAGGACTATGGGGAGAGGGGAGAGGGAGAAGAGGGGGAGGAGGAGGGTGGGTAGAGGGAGGATGATTTGCAGGATCATGCCTATGGTTCATCCTATAAGGGTACATGTGAATCTCTCTAATTATAGAATATAAATGTCTTAACACAATAACTAAGAAAAAGACATGAAGGCTATGTTAACCAGTTGGATGAAAATATTTCAAATTATATACAGAAACAATACACTGTACCCCATGATAGTATTAATGTACACTGCAATAATTTAATTTAAAAAAAAGTAATGAGATAGGAAACAGTAATAAAAAGTTTCCCATTATGGAAAAGCCCAGGAACAGATGGCTGCAATGCCCAAATCTACCAAATGTTTAAAGAACAGCTCATCCCAACCCTAGTTAAACTATTCCAAAAAAAAATCAAGGAAAGAATATTCCCAAATTCATTCTATGAAGCCAGTAAGATTTATCCCAGAATGCAAGGATGATTCAACAGAAATGAATCTAAATCAATCAGTGAATGACTGATCATTACATCAATGAAATGAAAGGAAAAATTATAATTCTAATGACATTGAAAAAGTATTTGACAAAATTCAACATCCCTCCATGATTAAAAACTCCCCCAAACCTGGTTATTGAAGGAACATACCTCAATATGTTAAAAGCCATATATGACAGACCCAGAGCTAGCATCATACTGAGCGGGGAAAAATTGAAAGCCTGAACTCTAAGATCTGGAACAAGATAAGGATACCCACTTTCACCATGGTTGTTCAGTATAGTACTGGAAGTTCTAGCTGAAGCACTCTGACAAGATACAGAAATAAAGGATATCCTAATTAGAAAAAAAGCCAAATTATTCTTGTTTGCAGATAATATGATCTTACATTTAGAGAAATCTAAAGACACCCCAAAACTACTAGAACTGATAAATTAACTGAGTGAAGTTGGAGGATATAAAACAAACACACAAAAATCAGTAGCTTCTCTATATTCCAATAGCAAACAATGTGAAAAAGAAACCAAAAGAGGATTTGGAAATGAGGATGGATCAGGAGAGGACAGTTGAGAGAGGTGAGGCACTCAGGTCATTCAGAGCACTCTCACTTGCCACCTAGGCTCACTCCTGGCTTCTCCAAAGTAGTAAACTCCATGCTGCCACTTAACTCTGGCAGGAGAAGGAGGTGCCACTACAGCTTCTGCCCTTCTTTAGCTGAGGTCCTGACACTAACTGCTGTGTTGCCATTGGCCTCATGCTCACTTCCAAGATGGTGGAGGTGGTGGTACCAGTGCGGTTGGCCAGGCAGACTAGGGCCTCCTGCCACTGTGGTTCCTGGCCAGTGAGGGATTGACCACGGAGGAAGGTAGCATGGAGGAGGCACAATTACCACATTTTGGGGTATATTTTGCATATCGATGTCATTTTTGCTTTCTAGAGTTACATTTTTAACACATTAGTGTACATAAAATAATTAAAAACATTTATATAGATACAAAATTAATACTTCCCATATTTAATGTACATCTTTATTTTCCCTAAACATTTGGGCAAAAGGTGCACATTATACAAAGCAACATATGGTATTTTAGCTCTATTCACAATAGCCAAGATTTGGAATCAACCTAAATGTCCATCAACAAATGGATTAATTGTGGTACACATATACAATGAAATATATTAAGTCACAAAAATGAATGAAATCCTTTCATTTACAACTACATGGATGGAACTGGAGAACATTAAGTTAAGTAAAATAAACCAAGCAAGCAAAGAAAGAAAAATCTCTCATGTTCTCTCATGTATGGGAGCTAAATATTAAAACAATCGATCTCATGGAGACAGAGAGCAGAATGATGGTTGCTTGAGCCTGGGAAAGGTAATGGGGATGGCTGATGGGTGCAAACATACAGTTAGATAGACAGAACTAGATGTAATATTTAATAGGATAACAAGGGGTGGCACCTGTGGCTCAAAGGAGTAGGGCACCAGCCCCATATGCCAGAGGTGGTGGGTTCAAACCCAGCCCAGTCCAAAAACTGAAAAAAAAAAAAAATAGCATAACAGGGTTGCTGTAGTCAACAACAAGTTATTGTGCACATTAAAATAATTAAAAGAATAGAACTGGAATGCTTCTAACACAAAGAATTGATTAAAAACTTGAAGTGATAGATACCCAGGTACCCTAATTTGATTATGATACATTATTATATATCTCTGTATGTATATCAAAACATCACATGTACCCCATAAACATATGCAGCTATTATGTACCCATAATAATTAAATATAAAATTTTGTTTAAAAAATAGTGAAATATAGTAAAATATTTAAAAGCAATGAGTTTAATTATTTATTACCTTTAATTTAACATAGTCTGTTTAATTATAAGTTCATATAAGTTAATTTTTACTAATAGTTCTTCTAAACAGTTGGCTTAAAGAATATCCAATAAGAATGATTGATTGACTGACCAAGTGATTTAAAGACAGAGTCCCACTGTGTGGCCCAGGCTGGAATGCAGTGACTATTCACAGGTTTAATCACTGAAGACTACATCCTTAAACTCCTGGGCTCAAGCAATCCTCCTTCCTCAGCCTCCCAAGTAGCTGGGACATGCCACTACACCTGTCTGGAATAGCTAACAAGATTTGGCAATCTGCTCTCAAGAGCAGGTAGTAGTGGGCTCCAGCACAGCACTGCCTACAACAGTGACAAGAGGCAGAACGTTGAAATAGTCACTCGATGATGTCTGTAAGACCTATGTGCCTCTTGCACTTTGTTTTCTGATGGAAAGGACCACTTACAAGTCTCATAGTTTAGTAGCCTTGTTGACCAATAAACCCATTAGGTTGATTTTACATATATGACTCAATTCCCTTACTATTTTATGTATTAGAACAGAGAAATGTGCTATCATATTTTATTTATTGTGTATTTTAGCTTATTTACATTCTATGTATGTTTCTCTAGGCCACAAAATTATTTTATAGAAAAGCAGCTCTAACTCTTCTCTGTATAATCAAATCTATTATTAATGATAATTATGTCCAGAGTAGAAGATTTGGTATGCATTCACGGCATCATTATAATACAAGAGCTTTATGTGACATTTTACAATTTACAATGTCCATAACTTACTAGTATATACTAGACATTTCACTCAGATAAATTGTAATTTAAACACATTTTTTGTCCGTTTTTTGTTTTTGTCTCACAGTGTGAAATTCGTGTCAGTACGTGCTTATTCAACATTTACCATATATAAGAAAATATGTCGTGTTAAATTAAAAATGAGGAACACAAACTGTTTTGTCATCTTAATCATATAGTATATTATGATTATTTCATCTACTTTTTAAGAGCCTTAAGTGCTAGAAATTCTAGGCTGGGAAGTTCTTACTTACATATTGAGGGGAAAAAAAAAGTAAACAATAAGTATATAGTTGCCTGTTTCCCCAGCACCAACCACTACTATTATTGTTATCCAATAATGAAGTTTGTTTTTTTTTTTACCTTTGGTCACTAGAAGCAATGACGGAGATCAAAAAAAAAAGTCTACAAAGAAATATTTTGATTCACTGAAGAAAGAGACTACTAAAGAGTAAGAAAGAATAAAACAGCATAGAATGGTCAGAGAAAAGTTTAGAATTTTGAATGTTGGAAGGAAGTGTTAGAGGGGCAGCCATCACTTTTAAGAACATTGCATAGGTAGAAAGACAAAGAAGAATAAATTTGGGAAGTTTACCTAGATCTCAGATATTTTTCAGTAAAACTCATCATTACTCTAATTTTTGGGAGGCTAGTAGGTGGGAAACTGGATTTGGTTTCCTTTTGGATGTGACACCTCTTGCTCGACTTTGATGGAAAAGCCAGGAGAGGCAGCCAGCTGCAGCACAAACACATTACCTGTCCCCTCCCTAGTTCTGTCATTCACATTCATCACACTCTAGAATTGGTTCTCCCCGTAGACATTGAAATCCATTGAAATTTGAGTTTAAATAATTATCATGAAAAAGGGTAAGAACTTTTTTACTTTGAGTTATAAAGTACTTTTAACTATTTCTTTTCTTATGAGACTTGCATTCTTAACATTTTTTTAACCTTCAAATAGCCCAATCCTTTGACCTCTCCTCTTTTATTCCTTGTATATAAAAAAGGATTCAAAGTCAGCTGGGAAAATAATGGCTAAGCTGCTGACTGAATCACATTGCATTTTAAAGCATACTTCAGCAGTTTCGTTTTTTGACCTAGACATCTCTTTATAGCTTTCTGTCTTGATAATCTATTCCAAATTTCCTGCCTACCTGCAAGAGATTCCTGCAACGTATTTTGCTGCCCCTTTCCATTCATTTGTTGAGCTCACAAAAATCCCTGCTTAAAAGATGACATTGGTGAAAGCTATGAAGAAAACAGCTATTGTTCAGGCTGGAAACGTCTGTGGCCAAGAATAGCAATGATTTCTCTGGTGCCATTTCTATCATCAGCGTTCTTATTCCTGGCAATTTGACATCAGCATTTGGGGATTTTATTGAACAAAGGAAAATAGAATTAATGAGCCAACAAAAATGATCAACATCAAAGACTAGATATAATTGAAAAACATAAGCAAAGGAATGAGTGTGTTCAACGATGTTAGTGCATTGCATGGCTATTCTAAAGGATGTCAACTGTCAACCTCTTAAATAAACAAAACATAAGTTAAGAGTTGGTCCTGCAATTCCCTCTTCTGAGTATAGATTTGGACACAATCCCAGTGAGCATATCACCAGTGTATAATGGAGGATTCTCCCTAATCTGTAGCACTTTACACCCAAAGCCATTCAATTGAATTTCCAGAGTCTTCTAATGCCTATTTAATCCAGTTGTTATGCCTATGCATACAACGTACACAATTATTCTAACAAGCATCAGCCAAAAGGAAAATGTAAAACATATATTTATAAATTTAAGTTAGTCTACATACTCCATGGTGTAGCCTGGTTGGTGTAGCCAACTAGAATCGTGGCTATTTCCTAGGCTTCTAGCAATAAGATAATTAGGACTCAATGCCAGGAACTAGGATTGCCAGCTGGGGTAAACAGTGAAGCAGAAGAGAGACGTGTTAGGGAGCTCTCACTAACAAGCAAAAACCATACTCCTTAGTCTTTAGTCCACCCTGTAGTTGAGTTGAGACACCCAAATGTGGTTCTAGGTAGCTCCTCGTATCCTGAAAGTTTATAACTGGGTTAGTTGTCATAGTCAAATTAAATATAGCATTCAGACACTTTGTGCTTACAGCCTAAATAGCTCTGATAAATCTACTCGGCCCAATTTCTCTACCTCACTGTGGAAGCTTGATGAGAAAGGACGCTTCATAAATCTAAATGTTCTTGATTAAATTGTGTACACAACCAGAATTTTAGGAGCATTGGCTACTAATCCTAATCCAAGGACTCCTCTTATTTTAGAAGTTTAAGAAATGATTTACATTGGTGGCAGTTTTCTTCATGGTGGCCTGAGGAGAATGTTGGTACACATTATATTTCACTACACGTTATATTTCAAATTGTATATGAAAACACTGCACTGTACCCCATGTTTGCATTAATGTACACAGCTATCATTTAATAAAAAAAGAAGAAAAAACATGCAATTAAAATCTGAAATTTTTGAATGCATTTAAAATGACAGAAAGGGGCGGCACCTGTGGCTCAAAGGGTAGGGTGCTGGTCCCACATGCCGGAGGTGGCAGGTTCAAACCCAACCCCAGCCAAAAAAAAAAAAAAAAATGACACAAAGCCATTCAAAGAGAGTAATTCCTCATTTTCATTCTGAGAGTAAAGTTTTCCATGAGGAGGATTTGCCTTTTATGTATAAATTCTCACTAATGTGCCTCAAAAGAATGAATATTAATAATGAAAATCTCAGTTGGGTATGGTGGCTCATGCCTGTAATCCTAGCACTCTGGGAGCCTGAAGCAAAAGGATCCCTTGAGCTCAAGAGTTCAAGACCAGCCTGAGCAAGATAGAGACCCTGTCTCTACTAAAGATTAGAAAAGTGTGGCAGGCACCTGTAGTCCCAACTACTCATGGGGGCTGAGGCAGGAGGATTGTTTGAGCCCAGGCATTAGAGGTTGCTGTGAGCCAGGCTACAACTACTGCACTCTTTCCTGGGGCAACAGAGTCAGACTCTGTTTCCAAAAAGAAAAGAAAAGAAAATCTCTGGGCTCCACTCTCTGGAGATTGTGATTTAATAGGTCTGCGATGTGTATCCTGGGTGTTTCCATTGCCAGTGGTCCACAGACCAACCTGCTGTGTCATAGAATGCCTGTCACTCCTGTTCAATGCAGTTGTGACTCTCCCTAAAGTCAGAAAGTAATGGGAGCATGTGTTAAATGAATCAAAGTGGGGGCTTAATTTAATCTGGTTTAATAGTTGAAGTATATGAGGCATTTTAAGAAAAACTGTGTTATATTGGCCTTAGTTAGATAATTGCTTTTGCTCCCACTATCAAGCACCATGCTACTGCATAAAGGAAAAAATAAATCTATAAGTGGGGAAATATTTTTCATTGATAATGCTGTTCTGCTCAAAAGATTTGCTTTTACATCTTCTGGATAATGCTAGAAAAAATAGATTTAAAATTGTATATTTTAGTATTAATATCTGATGTTTTCCTGACATGACCAGGTGTGTGTGTGGGGGGGGGGGACACTATTGAGTCCTGTGTCCTATGTTGGGTGGAAAAGTATATCCTTTATTTTTGTATTTATATGAATAAGTAGCATTGGAAAGACATTGCTTCTCTAGAGAAGCAGAGAGTGGCTTGGGGGAACAGAGTATTCTTGATGGTCACTTCTAAATACACAGGGAATCACATGTGAAGCACTGCAATTGTAGCGTGGGACCATATCCCAAAATAAAGACAGATCACCAGCAAATGCTGGGTGTCTCAGTGTGACTAATGTCTATTATACAACAAAGCTCCACAGATCAGTAATGGCAGTCCATCCCTTAATATGTTGTCAGGAGATGGTCAAGTTGTTCTTCAGAAAGAACACCGGTATCATAACACAATGTAATGAGATTTGCTGCCTGAAGATGGTGCATGGATATGGAAGAAGAGGTGTTAGCAAGATAATTTAGAGGGAGAAGAACCCTGTCATGATTAAAAATGTCTAGCCTTTGTACATGGTCAGCCTTTGACTAGGTGGAATTGTTCCACTCTATTTATTATTCAACTTTAAACAGTATTGATTATCGAGATATTTTTCTAGCAATAAAAAAGACAGAAACTGATAACTAGATGATATCCCCATCAGGGGCCATTTCCTAGATGCTGCTTTAAAAAGCTAATTATACAATATTAATAAAACTTCGAAGATGATCTGAGTTAAAATGTACATTTTATCTAGTTAATGTTTTACATATTATGTACTTTGATGGATGAGTTGGTGTGAAGTTTATGACACTTTCCTCTAAACTTTTAAAATCTAAATGCAGTCTTCTCCAAATCACGGCATTTACCATTTTACAAAGTTTGAATCAGACATATAGAAGAATGTCAACTGCAATGAGCAAGTAAAAAAATGTGGATG
This sequence comes from Galago senegalensis, assembly GCA_963575145.1. Taxonomy (NCBI): domain Eukaryota; kingdom Metazoa; phylum Chordata; class Mammalia; order Primates; family Galagidae; genus Galago; species Galago senegalensis. Next base: position 4,739 of record CAUYTI010014371.1, on the reverse strand, counting down.
AGTTACACAACAGAAGATCTTGCCTGCAGACCTTCCTGAAAATTCTAGACAATTATTCTTGTATATTGCCCTCTCACTTGCATACACCCACACATCACAGAACAGCAAAATGCCTTCTGCAACCTTACATATCTCCCACTCACTGTGTCTCCTTTTCCTTGTCCTTCTACTTATGGAGATAAAAATTAGTATTATTATTTTCACTATATTCATGAGTTGGCAAATGGGATTTACTCTTTTTCAAAACAAAAGCACTTGGAAACGTGTAACAGCTTCATAATCAGATCTTTTAAGACACATGTAAATATGACTTATGATTAATAGTTTTGAAAGTAGATTAGTATGTTATAGTTAGATCTGACTTCAGAATTTGATAGCTTGCAGAGAAAGTTATTTCAAGTAATTGTGTTTGAACTACTGCCAGAAAACTCTTCATGCTAAAAAATCTCTCTTCCTCTTTAAAGGTGGGGACTTGAAATTAAGGTTCTATTTAATCTTTGGAAGGATTTCCACTGAGTGGTCTAAAAGGAAATGTTGAGCGTCCCTTAAGTCTGATAAACTTATATATTTTAGGTATTTCATAATCAGCAGTTAATTTTTCCTTATAGTGGGAACATTTTGATCTTTAATTTAAATTTAAATAGAATTGTACAAGTAAATACCAAGATGGGGGTAATTCCTATAAAAATGAATGACAATCAGGAAAACACTAGAGAAAGGTATGTGATTCTTCACACAGGTCCAGGGATGAAACTTGTGAAACTAATGAAAGTGGAGTAAAGGAATTTTTAATAAAACTCATGATTAGCTTTGGGAAAGCATTGAAATATGTTTTGAAAAGACACGTATTAAACATCTAGTCTTATCAACTGCATTTTAATTTGTTTTCATTGTTTTAAATTTAACATATTTTTTCCTATGCTTTGCTATTTATGCTCATTTCTAATAGACGTTTCCCTTCTTGACTGAACTCTGTATATTACTTTAAGATTAATTTTTGGAGATGTTGCATGAGACCAAATTCAGAACATAGCATCAAATTAAATATGTAATTAAAACAGAGGCAAGGAATTTCTAAAATGCTTTAAGATTTTAGTTTAAAAGGCCAAATAAAGTTCTCTCTGGTCATTCTATACATGCCCTGGTCATGGTGGCATGAATGAGTGCGGGAGAAGCAAGTTCAATTCTCCTTTAGTCCTGGAACAAATTGCACCACATACACTTCATTTGATTTGCAGAAATACATAAACATAACATTGGCAATTCTGTTTCCCATCTACTGAGCCTTTAGCTGATTCAAACTTGAAATAATAAGGTGCTATACTTACAACTCAAGTAAAATTTGGGGGAAAAAGTCCAAATTCTCAATAACATTAATTGTAACATTTTAAAAAAAATTATTGAGACTTTCTTTCTGTAGTCTTTATAGCTCGTTATGCTAGAAAAAAAAAATTATTAGTAGACCATCTTTGCTGTAGGGTGTTTTTCCTCAGCATTAAGACATTTGGTACTTCTATGCTTTGCTAGGAAGACTATTGGCTCCTGTTGATATATATATTTGGGGGGGAAGTATATTTGTTATTTTTATATTTTATATATAATATATATTTTATATTCATATGAATAAATACAAATGAAAATAACCCTTGAAACTTCTGTTTTCTCCATTGCTCCATCACAACTGAAAATCTTTCACCCACATTAAAAAATTATGTATTTATATTTCACATGTTAATTTAGTAAGCTTTTAAGTTTGACTTTTTGTACAGAGAAAAATACATATATATATTCTTTCTCTCCCAGACATATACACATACATGTATAGGCCTCCTTAAATAGATTTATTGGCAGTGCCTATGGCTTAAGGAGTAGGACACCGGCCCCATATACTGGAGATAGTGGGTTCAAACCCAGCCCCGGTCAAAAACTGCAAAAAAAAAAAAAAAGAGAGAGAGATTTATTTAAACGCTAGGCATTGAAAAAGACACTGGGAAAAATTCAAATATATTTATGTGTCATTCATGAATTTATCTAGCACTAGTGTATACAATGGGATAAATCTCAGAAATAGGAATTAGTACAGATGGCCAGGTGTAATAAGGCTTAGCTAGCCGTGGCTTGTAAGAAGTTTAACATGAGAGTGTGTGTGAGTGAAAATGTGGGCTATGGAGGGAGAGTGTGGTAAAGATAGCTGCAAATGCAAATTCTTTGTCACTCTTTCCTTTGAGAAGTGAATCTGGACTGTTTGCAGGGATTAATTGGAATAGCAGAAGACTTTATAAGCAATAGTGCGAGACATCTAAGTCTGCGTTATGAAATAACTTCCAGCTTTATGCTTGACTCTCTTGAAATGCTCATTCTTGGGAGCTTTTTCTCTAAGCCCCTACCTGACATGCAAAGCGAGTCTGAGTGGCCATGCATTTGTTCCTGGGTCAAAACCCTCACACGAGATCCCAGGTAAAAGCCAGCATCACCCTCCGGGCTTCTTGGATATCCAGTTCAGTAGAACTTGAAGGTGGTATACTTTAAGTTTTTTAAGCAAGTATTTATAAATATAATTTTATTCCCTTAAACATTAACCATTAACATTAACCATCAGGAGGTCGTTTATACTATTAGTACATAGTGTGGTAGCCGATAATCCAGGAAATCTCCATGGCCTAACACAACCTGAGTTTATTTCTTGATATCCAACTTAAGTCGGCAGGCAGGTAGCTCTGCTACATCAAGTTACAAAGGGATTCAGGTTAACACATGCACTGTTCCCTCAAAGCTACACTTTTTGGAACAGAAGTTCTCTTTGTTTGCTGAGGCAGGGAGGATGAGAAGACAGGAAAACCACATATAAGCTTTTCATAGCTTCATACTTTCATGTTCACATTTAAATTGGCCAGACTAGTCCTATGTCTCTCCCCAGTGCAGAGGACCAGGCAAATATAGACGAGCCAGTGGAGTCTCTGATATGACTGACAATTCCACACTCAGACTTGGACTGCATCAGGAATCTGTGAAACATCCAACTTATACTTTCATGTTAAATGTGAACATATATGCATTTAATGAAAATATAGTAGCTTAAAAAGTAAAAGAAATAAGGCAAATATAACCAAGGAAATTGAGGAGAAAAATGAAAAGAAGAACATTTATTTAGGGTTAAGGATGTGCTAGATGTGTCTTAAGAACATAAAACATATTATTTCATTTACTCTTCACGACTAAAGCAATTATTTTTAATATCACCACTTTATAGATAAGAAAACTCGAGTACAGAGAAGTTGAGCAATTGGCTCAAGGTCATGCTGGTACATGATGGGGGAACTGGGGTTTGAACCTAACCACTCTCACTCTGCTCCAGATTTTACTAAAAGGATGCTGGTTGTAGGGGGCGGAGGATAGCACCTACAGCAGGTCAGCTTGCTTTCCAAAAAGCCTCACAGAATAGCCTCATTATCATATTAAAATGTTATGGATGAGACTAGGATTCTAAGCCTTCTAAGCTCAGAAATATCTATCATCCCACCAGCCATGGACTCTCAGGAGTGACCTGAGATTGATGTACACATGTATACTACAGAGGCTACTGTATTAATTTATAATAAGGATTTATTGTGAAAGGGAGCTAGACAATGTGTGGAAAGGCCACAGTCAACATTGATGGCCAATCTTACGTTAATATGACCTATCCTTTCTTTAGTTATGTTAACATATTGTATATAGTACTTCAAGTCTTTTAGTCTCTGCTGTTAGTCTCTAGCACATCTTCTGAGATTTGCTTTACTTTTTAACTCTCAGAGGACAACTTCATTTATCTCATTTCCAAATTGATAGAGAGAACTTTGATATTGTTCCTGAGGACGGGAACAGCAATGACTCAGAAGTACTCAAGAAGTTGGTCTGAAATCTACACCTATCAAATTGGGCAGGTCATTGGCCCAAATAAAATTTGTATGCCAGGCTTTGCAATATCCCAGCTCCTCATTTCCTCCACTGGGTTTGTTTTATAAAATAAGCAACCTACCTGAATAATCTCTGAGACCAGGCTGAGGTTCCCATGAGTATCAAAGCTTCCTTCACTCCCAATGCAGTCATCACTGCTTCAGAGAATCCAGCATAGAGATAGAAACTGTTAGAATGCCAGGGAAGCATAATTTTTAAAAGGAAACTATAAGGTTGTTTCTAAACAACTTGTATAGATTTCAGTAATGGTCAAAGAAAAATGGAAATTTTGCTTTTTTTTATTTTTTTGCACTTGTCACTGTAATGTGTATATCATCATCACTCAGAAATAAAAGGCAGGTGCATAAAACCAGAGAAAATGCAGGTTCATTTCCTTTCTTCCATAAAAATGATTCCACTGACCATAAACATCCTCCATTCTGAAAGATGAGAGCTTCTAATCACTATCAAACACCTCCTGTTTTGCAGTGGTTTTACCCTTAGCCAATCACTGGTGGAGAGAACAAAGATTTCTTGGCAACAATACAGTCTACCTTTCAGTAGCTGTAAAGAAAAGCTGGGAAACATTTATTTATTAATATTTTCTTCTAACTCCAGCAAGATTAGTCCATATTACAAAATCCCAAAACCAGAGATGTTGACATAGATGTAGAGAAAAGGGAGCACTTCTACAGTGCTGGTGGGAATGCAAACTAATATGTTCCTTTTAGAAAGATGTTTGGAGATCACTTAGAGAACTAAAAATAGACCTGCCATTTGATCCTACAATTCCTCTACTAGGT
>CAUYTI010014368.1:0-14779 GCA_963575145.1 Galago senegalensis | reverse complement strand
AAACAACAATGACGGCTGCAACCAAAAAATAGCCGGGCGTTGTGGCAGGCGCCTGTGGTCCCAGCTACTTGGGAGGCGGAGGCAAGAGACTCGCTTGAGCCCAGGAGTTGGAGGTTGCTGTGAGCTGTAATGCCATGGCACTCTACCCTGGGGGACAGCTTGTGGCTCTGTCTCAAAAAAAAAAAAAAAAAAAAACAGAAAAATTGACTCGGTGCCTATAACTCAGCGAGTAGGGTGCCAGCCACACACATCAGAGCTGGCAGGTTCAAATCCAGCCTGGACCTGCCAAACAACGACAACTACAGTCAAAAAATAGCCAGGCTTTGTGGTGGGCGCCTGCAGTCCCAGCTACTTGGGAAGCTGAGGCAAGAGAATCACTTAAACCCAACAGTTAGAGACTGCTGTGAGCTATGACACCACAGCACTCTACCCAGGGTGACAGCTTGAGACTCCGTCTTAAAACAAAACAAAACCAGAAAAATTAGCTGGGCATAGTGGTATGTACCTATAAACTGAGCTACTTGGGAGGCTGAGGCAAAAGGATTACTTGAGCTCTAGTTATTTAAATCTATTTTATGAGCAGTAAAATGAACATGTCAAAAAAGCTATTTTTCCAAGAAAATTCCAAGTTTCTACACAGCAGTATATAATACCTAACAAAAATACTTAGAACAGAACTAACCAAATACATCTTCAACTAAGCCACAAATGAAGAACCTCTCCTAGGTTTCCTCTAATGTTCCTCAACACAGTAAAAGACAAAAAAAGTTATTAACATTCACTCTAGGACAAGGCAAACTTCAACTTAAGACTTGCATTGATAAAGAGACTAGGACGTTTGACTTAAAACATGAATTTCTGGCTCTGCGCCTGTGGCTCAAGTGGCTAAGGTGCCAGCCACGTACATCTAAGGTGGCAGGTTCAAATGCAGCCCGGGCCTGCCAAAAAAAAAAAACGACGGCCGCAACCAAAAAATAGCCGGGTGTTGTGCGGGTGCCTGTGGTCCCAGCTACTTGGGAGGCTGAGGCAGGAGACTCACTTGAGCCCAGGAGTTGGAAGTTGGTGTGAGCTGTGATGCCACAGCACTCTACCCAGGGGGACAGCTTGAGGCTCTGTCTCAAAAAAAAACAAAAAACCAAAAACATGAATTTCTTTGTTTTATGAGAAATGTCAATGAGGAAAACAATCTTAGGGGAAAAAAAAGTTTGTTTGTTTTTTTTAAATAGAGTCTCATTGTCACCCTAAGTGTAGTGCCATGGCACCATAGTTCACAGTAACTCAAACTCTTGGGCTCAAGTAATCCTCTTGCCTCCATTTTTAATTTTTACTGGAGATGGAGCCTCACTCTTGCTCAGGTTGGTCTCGAACTCCTGAGCTCAAGCAATTCACACACCTAAGTCTAGCAGAGTGCTAGGATTACAGGCATGAGGCACTGTGCCCATGTAGAAAAATCATTATTATTATTATTATTTTTATTTTTTTATTTTTTGTAGAGACAGAGTCTCACTTTATCACCCTTGGTAGAGTGCTGTGGCGTCACATAGCTCACAGCAACCTCCAGCTCCTGGGCTTAGGCGGTTCTCTTGCCTCAGCCTCTGGAGTAGCTGGGACTACAGGCGCCCACCACAACACCTGGCTATTTTTTTTTTTTTTTTTTTTGGCTGCAATTTAGCCAGGGCCAGGTTTGAACCTGCCACCCTCCATAGATGGGGCAGGTACCCTACTCACTGAGCCACAGGCACCGCCCTAGAAAAATTATTTTTAATCTAAACAGTTGCTTTTCTTTTTTTTTTTAAACAGAGTCTCACTATGTCACACCTCAGTAGAGTGCCACAGCATCACAACTCATAGCAACCTCAAACTCTTGGGCTTTAGCGATTCTCTTGTCTCAGCCTCCCAAGTAGCTGGGATTACAGGTGCCAGTCACAATGCCCGGCTATTTTTTTGTTGTAGTTGTCATTGTTGTTTAGCAGGTCTGGGCCGGGTTGGAACCTGCCAGCCTTGGTATATGTGGCCAGCGCCCTACTCACTGAGCTATGGGTGCTGAGCCAGTTGCTTTTTCTCTTGCAGACAGTTTACTCTGTTGCATAGACTAGAGTGCAGTGACACAATCATAGCTCACTGCAACTTTCAACTCCTGAGCTCAAGAGATCCTCTTGCCTCAGCCTCCCAAATAGCTGGGACTATGAGCACCCACAACACCCACTAGTAGAGACGGGGTCTCATTCTTGCTCAGGCTGGGCTTGACTCCTGAGCTCAAAGGATCCACCCACTTTGGCTTCCCAGAGTGCAGCAAGGATTGAGCCATCGCACAAGACCTAATTTTTTAACTTTTTTATAGAAATGAGTTCTTGTTATGTGCCCAGGGTGTCCTCAAACTCCTGGCCTCAACCAATCAGTTCTCTCACTTTAGCCTCTAAGAGTACCAAGATTACAGGTGTAAGCCACTGTGCCTGGTTCTAAACAATTCTTACTCTAGCAACTCTATCACAGATGCATGATTTTAAGAAACTTTATATTTAATTTTGTTAGTATATAAAACATATGAAATAACACATTCCAAATTTATCAACTGCCAAAAAAAAATTTCCAGCCAAAAAACACTTACTATTTGAAGCTTGATTGTTTTCCCGTCTAACTCTATAGTTCGTATTTTGAAATCCACACCAATTGTGCTAATGTAGCTTTCTGTATATGTATCATCCTGAAAAGGAAAATAGTTAAATATTATTCAACAGAGTAAATTTTAAAATGTGTTTAGTTTTATATACAAAGTTTATAAAGCATAACATGCTAGATAAAAACAGACACATTCTGCTCAATATAGATTTCATGTCCTGACTGCAAAGCACTGACTAATAGTATATGGTGTCCTAAAAGTTTGTCATACATAGGAAGAAATGGGAAATTATAGCTAAATGTACCTTAATTTACAAAATATTTACAAAATTTGCTCTACATGTTGGCCACCTCTTTCTACACACATGAGGTCTTCTCTCCCACTGGTGGCAAACACATTCCAATAACCCGTTGTTATAGTTTTCCCTATGTATGATGGTTCTTAGGACAGAAGAAATCTTAGGATACCCTGTAGTTTTCTCTTCCCTTAAAATCTTTTCGATAGCCATTCTTTACTTTTTCCAAATAGCTCTTAAAAAAATTCTTTACATATATCATATAGAAAAAGGTTTTATATGTTCAATGACTATGAGTGATTTTTCCTCATTTATAATCAGCAAAACTCTTGTCTCCCACCCACCCAATTTATCTACCACAAAGGAACAATCATTTCACCCTCCACTTAAGGATTTTTTTAGCAATCCATTTTACTCCCTAATTATGAGTTTTGAAACTTGAGAAATAATGCACATTAATGTAAAACACATCATTTTAAAGTGTAAAATTAAAAAGAAAAACAGCATACAATTCAGTGCTTCTTAATATTCTCATAAGTTTGGGAACTACAATCAGAACACTTTCTTTTTTTTTTTTTTTCTTTTTGCAGTTTTTGGCCAGGGCTGGGTTTGAACCCACCACCTCCAGTATATGGAGCCAGTGCCCTACTCCTTTGAGCCACAGGTGCTGCCCAATCAGAACACTTTCATCACCCCAAAAAACCAAGTAATCACTCCCATATCCTCCATCCATTCATAACCATCCATTTATTAATGGATAAACAAAATGTGGTACATTTGTACAATAGAATGGATGGATCCAATCCATCCATCCATCTAGTCATTCATAACCAATCCATTCTCCACATCCTCCCTCAGATTCTGGCAACCACTTTCTGTCTCTATGGATCTGTCTACTCTGGACATTAAGTGGAATCATACAATTCCTGGCCTTTTCTGCCTGGCTTTTTTTTGGAGATAGAATCTTACTCTGGCAACGTGGGACTGAGTGCCATGGCATCAGTCTAACTCAAAGCAACCTTCAATTCCTGGGCTCAGGTGATCCTCTTACCTCAGCTTCCCATAGCTGGGATGACAGGCACCTGCCACAATCCGGCTACCTTTATTTATTGATTTATTGGAAACAGTCTCACTGTGTCACCCCTAGTAGAGTGCCGTGGCATCACAGTTTACAGCAACCTCAGACTCTTGCCTCAGCCTCCCGAGTAGCTGGGACTACAGGCCCCGGCCACAACGTGCATCTATTTTTAGAGATGAGGTCTCACTCTGGCTCAGCTGAGTCTCGAACCTTTGAGCTCAGGGCAATCCACCTGCCTCGCCCTCCCAAAGTGCTAGGATTCCTCAGCCTCACAGAGAGCTAGGATTACAAGTATAAGCCACTGCGCATGGCCAGCTTTTTTATTTTTACTAGAGACAAGGTCTCACTCTTGCTCAGGTTGGTCTCAAACTCCTGAGCTTGAACGATCTACATGGCTCAGCCTCCCAAACTACTAAGATTATAGGTGTGAGCCCCTGAGTCCGGCCTGCCTGGCTTCAAGGTTCATCCATGTTGCAGCATGTATGATGCTTCATTCCTTTTTATGACTGAGTAATATCACATTGTACAAATATACTACATTTTGTTTATCCATTCATAAGTTGATGTCTGGGATCTGCATTTCAATACTCCAGCAAAGATAAAGGGAAGAACGGGTTTTAGGAGATCAACATGAGCAACTCTGGGTAATGCTAAATCTGATTCAAGTATGAGATTAAAAGAAAAAAGATCTCTGAAGAAAACTATAGGCTGGGCACAGTAGCTTACACTCATAAGCCCAGCATTTTGGAAGGCCAAGGCTGGAGACTGATACCCTTCTGAGCAACAGCAAAACCCTATAGTCCCACCTCTCAGGAGGCTAAGGAAGGATTGCTTGAGCCCAAGGAGTTAGTCTGAGGTTAGAGTGAGCTATCATTATCCTACTGAACTCCAGCCTGGGTGACAAAGCTTGCAAGACTCTGTATCTCTTAAAAACAAAGCAAAGGCTCGGCGCCTATAGCTCAACCGGCTAAGGCGCCAGCCACGTACACCTAAGGTGGCGGGTTCGAATCCCCAGCCCGGACCCGCCAAACAATAATGACGGCTGCAACCAAAAAAATAGCCGGGCGTTGTGGCGGGCGCCTGCGGTCCCAGCTACTTGGGAGGCTGAGGCAGGAGACTTGCTTGAGCCCAGGAGTTGGAGGTTGCCGTGAGCTGTAATGCCTATAGTCCCAGCTACTTGGGAGGCTGAGGCAAGAGAACTGCTTAAGCCCAAGAGTTGGATGTTACTTTGAGTTGTGACGCCACAGTACTCTACCGAGGGTAACATAGTGAGACTATCTCCAAAAAAAAAAAAAAAAAAAAAAAAAAAATTGGGGCGTTGTGGCAGGTGCCTAAAGTCCCAGCTACTTAGGAGGCTGAGGCAAAAGAATTGCTTAAGCACAAGAGTTTGAGGATGCTATGAGCAGTGACGCCACAGCACTCTGAGGGTGACACAGTGAGACTCTGTCTCAAAACGAATAAAAAAAAAACAAAATACACCCAAACCAAAAATTACCAGACAAGCCTGGAATTCACGTCTGATGGGCACTGAGGGGCTGTCAGCATTTAGTTCCCCTTTTTGTTTGCATTTTTTTCTTTCTTCCTCTCATATGCTTTCTTTTCCTCTTGTCTCATTCTCTCTTTCCCAAGAGATGTCCTTCCTCTCTTCTGCCCTTTCTCACTCCTGTTCTCCCCTTCTCCTTTCTATCCTCTTTTTAAGTCTCTATCCTTTGGCTATATTATGGAACTAAAATTTAATTTGTAGAATATTTCACTGTAGTTAATAACGTTTTTATGTATTTTTTTCTAAAATGCTAATGTTTCCTCTCGTCAATCTCTAAACAAAAAAAATAAAATACATTAAGTAATTTTTTATTCATTGTAAAAAAATAAATAAAATAAAATAAAAATAGGCTCAGTGCCTGTAGCTCAGTAGGTAGAGCACCAGCCACATATACCGAGACTGGTGGGTTTGAACCCGGGCCAGCTAAAACAACGACAACGGCAACAACAAAATAGTTGGGTGTTGTGGCAGGCACCTGTAGTCCCAGCTACTCAGGAGGCTAAGGCAAGAGAATCACTTATGCCCAAGAGTTAGAGGCTGCTGTGCACTGTGACACCATAGCACTCTACCCAGGGTGACAGCTTGAGATTTTGTCTCAAAAAAATAAATAAAATAAAAATAAAATGGAGTTCTTATAAATTCCTAACGATCCTTACTCCCATGCCTGAGCCATTGCACATACAATGCCTTCGGTTTCTCAGTTTCTCTTTATGTATAACCCTACTCCTCATGCCCTGGGTCACATGGCAATATTTGATCATTCTCGATTTTGAGTTCAGGCAATACTGATTGCTCCAATAACTTCTCCAACTCGGCCAATATGTACACAGTACTGGGTACATGACTAAAATCAATGAGCATCCCATACAGGATACTCTTTGAAGCACAAACACCTTCAGCTACTTCATCAAGTGATATGTTCCCACCTACCTATAACTGCTGATTTAATTCTAAGAATTATTCTTAATTTTAACATTTACCAACTTTTACAATTTTTTTTTTTTTTTAAGAGACAGAGTCTCACTTTGTCGTCCTAACAACCTCTAGTTTGGGGGCTTAGGAGATTCTCTTGCCTCAGCCTCCCAAATAGCTGGGATTACAGGTGCCCACCACAACACCTGGCTATTTCTTTGTTGCAGTTTGCCCAGGGCCAGGTTCGAACCCGCCACCGTCAGTATATGGGGCCGGGGCCCTACTCACTGAGCCACAAGCACTGCCCTCAACTATTACAAATTAAGTGATATATAATTCTAACTTAAAGTCCTTTAATTACAACTAAAGTTTAACTTTTTTCTCATGTTTATTGACAATTTGTATTTCTCCTTTTGTGGGCTGCCTGCTCATGTATGTGTACATTTTTCTACTAGGACAACTAATCTTCTTTTTTTTTTTTTTTTGAGACAGAGTCTTACTATGTCACCCTCACTAAAGTGCCGTGGTGTCACAGCTCACAGCAACCTCAAACTCTTGGGCTTAAGCAATTCTGTTGCCTCAGCCTCCCAAGTAGCTGGGACTACAGGTGCCCACCACAAAACCCAGCTTTTTTGGGAAGGGGGGGCTGTAGTTGTCATTGTTGTTTGGCAGGCCCGTGGTGGTTTCGAACCCCCAGCTCCAGTGTATGTGGCTGGCACCCTAGCCATTTGAGCTACAGGCATTGAGCCCAACTATTCTTTTCTAGTGATGGGCAAATGTACATTATATATTGAAAATACCAATCCTCTATCACATACACATTTTTGTAGCACCATTTGTTTCCTTACATTTCTATGTACTTGACAAATTTTAATGCAATCAAATTTAACTTTATTTTCTCTTGCTTTTTCTGTTCTAGAAAATACCTTCACACACCAAGACTGAAGAGCCACCTATGTTTTATCCTGGCACTTCCATGATCTTATTTCTAATCATTGTGTAAAAAATATATATATATGTTATTTAATATTTTTAACTACCCTTCATTAATACTGCCATCAGAAAAACCATGCATGTATTTGGTATACTGTCAAGGTTATAGTGATGAATTATAAGCTTTTAAAAACTCTAGGCATCCCTTAAAAGCTTAAATTTTATTACAGGCAACAAATACTTTTCAGCTATTTCCCTTGAAAGTCTCAGTTCATTTGAGAAAATGTCTGCTAAATATGCTCAATTCTACATAACAATAACTTGTCTGTTATTATACTTTCAAGTTTTTTTTTTTTTGAGACAGAACCTCAAGCTGTTGACCCTGGATAGAGTGCTGTGGAGCTCACAGCAACCTTCAACTCCTGGGCTCAAGCGAGTCTCCTGCCTCAGCCTCCCAACTAGCTGGGACCACAGGCGCCCACCACAATGCCTGGCTATTTTTTGGTTGCAGCCATCATTGTTGTTTTGGCGGGCCCAGGCTGGATTCGAACCCGCCACCTTAGATGTATGTGGCTGGTGCCTTAGCCACTTGAGCCACAGGCACCAAGCCGTGAATCAATGATTTATACAGTAAAAAGGAACACATGTTAAATTTGATGGCAGCTGATAAAAACTATGAAAGATTGCAAATTCCATTAGACAAAAGTCCCATTTGTCGCTTTCAGAATATTGACTACTATGCCATTGTCCTACGAAGTTGGTACTAGACCCTGCTTTTTCTTTTTATGCTGCTTAAGTTTAACTTGAAGATTTCTTTTCATTAAGTCACCTTCAACACAGGCCAATCATTTTCCCCTTACCTTGCTACGTACTTTGAAATGAACAACTGTTTGACCTCTACCAAGAGCATTAGACACTCTGACTTTATAATGACACTTCGTTGAATTTAAGAGCAACATTTCTTCTATTTAACAGTCCAACATACCACTTGGGATGTATATTTGGAGGATTTAAATATATAAATTCTAGAAGAATTAGATTCTTCTCAATCAAATTGTTTGCTTTTTCTTTGTCCACTTAGAAAACACAGCATTTATTATACCATTAATTTTAAAGGCATTTCAACTTACTGCAAACCTAAGGAGGAGGCAAGACTTTCCAACACCAGAGTCACCAATCAGAAGTAACTTGAATAAATAATCACTGCAAAAGGAAAAACAAAATTGCATTAATAAAAGAATATTACATAAGTTCTACAACAAAAATATAGCCAAGAACTACTAACTTTGAAGAGGATGACTCCTGAAAAGCCTATGCATGACTCAAAAAAAAAAATAAGCTAAAACTGTACCCAATACTACTCTCGAGAGATCACTGAACATGACAGAATTATATAAGAGACAACGTCACCCATGATCTCTGAGTTCAATGAACTTCCACTTAGTAGGAAAGAATGAAAAAATAATAAGGAATATGCATTCTTGGAAAGTGCAAGAGATACATACAAAAGAAATTCCAGTCCTCTACACTGTTAGTACACAGAGTTAACTTCCCATTGTTCTTCTCAATGGAATATCAGTTTCTCCTTCAAATTCCAAGAACAATTAATTATTTGATAGCAATCCTCCACTGAAGGGACCTCTACAATCCTTCCTAGCATCTAGATGCAATTCTCCCCTTAAAAAAAAGAAAAAAAAAAAAAAGGATCATTTAACTCAGGCGTCCTCAAACTATGGCCTGCGAGCCACATGCAGCCCGCTGAGGACATTTATCCGGCCCACCGGGTGGGTGTTTTTGCTGCCGCTGCCTGTTCTGCTTAGCAGTTGACTCATCCCGGGGCCCACAATCTGGTCTTCCAACTGTCTGAGGGACAGTGCACTGGCCCCCTGTTTAAAAAGTTTGAGGATCCCTGATTGTGAAAACCATTACTCTGAATATTTTACACTTGGAGTGTGGCAAAATCAAAGGCTATTTGTACAAGCACAGAACTTTACCAATAATTCTAAGCTTTTATTAAGACATTTTCAGAAACACTGAAAACTAGGCTCTGTTATACCACTGCCAGGTGTAACTCAAAAACCATCCCCAGGGATTCTTTCATGGACCTAAGACAATAGTTCCAAAGGGTCTCCAAAGAAATTCTTCATAGATCGTTCCCCACTTTGTTCTAGGGGTTATTTTAGGGTTGTTTTTTTTTTTTGCAGTTTTTGGCTGGGGCCGGGTTTGAACCTGCCACCTCCAGTATATGGGGCTAGTGCCCTACTCCTTTGAGCCAAAGGTGCCACCCTGTTCTAGGTTATCTTTTAAGCAATTTCGAAAGGACAAAAAATTCTAGAATTTATACTGTTTTTCTAGAAGATATATAAATGATTTTTTATTTTGTTCTTTTTGATTTAGTTTCCAAGAAAAAAAAATGCTACCTACTTATGGTAAAAGTCAAATGTCATTCAATTTAAATTTAGATTACAATTATCATTATTTACATGTAAGCAAGACGTAAAAGTTTCAAAGTGAATATTCTGAAACTGTTGCCTAGGTTTATAAAGTGATAAACATTATTTTGGTTTTACCCAATTACCATAGTATACCTAATGCCCTTAATTGTATCTAAGGAAAAGAATTTTTTAAAATCCTGGCATGGCACCCATAGGTCAGTGGTTAGGGCACCGGCCACATATATGGGGGCTGGTGGGTTCAAACACGGCCCAAGCCTGCCAAACAACAATGACAACTACAACCAAAAAATCACTGGGCATTGTGGCGGGCATCTGTAGTCCCAGCTACATGGAAGGCTGAGACAAGAGAATCACTTAAACCCAAGAGTTTGAGGTTGCTGGGAGCTGTTATACCATAGCACTCTACCAAGGGCAACAAAGAAATATTCTGCCTCCAAAATATATATATATCATGAGCTAGTTTTTTGCTTTTTTTGAGACAGAATCTCACTATATCTACCTCAGTAAAGTACTGTAGCGTCACAGCTCACAGCAACTCAAACTCTTGGGCTCAAGCAATTCTCTGACCTCAGCCTCCCAAGTAGCTGGGACTACAGGCGTCTGCCACAACACCCGGCTATTTTTAGAGACAAGGTCTCACTCTGGCTCAGGCTGGTCTCCAACCAGTGACCTCAGGCAATCCACCAGCCTCTGCCTCCCTGAGTGCTAGGATTATAGGCGTGAGCTAAGATTCGCTTTACGTTTTCTTCTCATAAATCACATTGAAATCTGTAAAAAACAAACAAACAAAAAAACTTAAGAACTTGCTTTTAAGGGACTTTTTTTTTTAAGAGACAGAGTCTCACTTTGTCACCCTGCGTAGAGTGTAAGGCCTAAGTATTTTTATTACCAGTGAAAACTTCTTGAACTGCTTGATTTCATATAAAGCCATGAGCAGATTATTATACTTTTAAAGGAGAAATCAGGCTCAGCGCCTGTAACACTGTGGTTATGGCGCCAGCCACATACAACGAGGCTGGTGGGTTCAAATCTGCCCCAGGCCAGCTATAAACAATGACAACTGCAACAAAAAATAGCCAGGCGTTGTGGTGGGCACCTGTAGTCCCAGCTACTTAGGAGGCTGAGGCAAGAGAATCAGCCCAGGAGTTTGAGGCTGCTATGAGCTGTGATGCCACAGCACTCTACTGAGGGCAACATAAATGATACTCTGTCTCAAAAAAAGAAGAAGAAATTAGAGGGGGAAAAAAAGCAAACTAAAAAAGACAAAGAGGAATCATTCAGTGAGGAAACTATAATAGTTAAACTTAGAATAGTATAGATTAAGGCTTAATAAAAAGGAGTACACTGTGGGAATTAACTGTAGGCTTTAACAAGAGGATGGTGGGGCATCAAAGACAATACAGAAAAATTATTCTGGTTATCAGTTTTTCCTTTTAGTCAACTCATCTATTCTAGCTATATTGGAGATTCCAATACTAAATAAAAGCAAAGGTTCACTAAGGATGAGTTTCATTCTATCCAGTTTTCATAAAGTTAAATGATAAATGATGGGGTATGTAGTTTTTGCAAACATAGTAGGATGGTCTTTTGCTTAACAGATGAGGAAAAAATGAACTATACATTTTATTATACATCAGAGAGAGGGTGCATTCCAGAACCCTTGTTCTAATTCTCAGTTTAGAGTTCTCACGCTTGTAATCCTAGCACTCTGGGAGGCCAAGGAAGGCAGATTCCCTGAGCTTATGAGTTTGAGACCAATCTGAGCTAGAGCGAGGCCCCGCCTCTAAAAACAGCCAGGAACTGGGGCCTGTGCCTGTAATCCCTGCTACTCAGGAGGCTGAGGCAAGAGAACTGCTTGAGCCCAGAAGTCTAAGGTTGCTGTAAGCTATGATGTCACCTCACTCTACTGGTGGCAGGGGGGATGTGACAAAGTAAGACTGCCTCAAAAAGAAAATTTATGATTTAAACATAATCTTGATGTTCACTGATGTACAGATACATTATCTATGCCATTTTTGCATGCAAACACTATTGTTTTCTATTCCTTTAAAAAAAACTCACTACCGTGAGAGCATGGAACAGTATTATCTAAAAAATAAGGCTCGGCACCTGTGGCTCAAGTGGCTAAGGCGCCAGCCATGTACACCCAAGGTGGCGGGTTTGAATCCAGCCCGGGCCCACCAAACAACAATGATGGCTGCAACCAAAAAGTAGCCAGGCATTGTGGCAGGCGCCTGTGGTCCCAGCTACTCGGAAGGCCGAGACAGGAGACTGGCTTGAGCCCAGGAGTTGGAGGTTGCTGTGAGCTGTGATGCCACAGCACTCTGCCCAGGGGGACAGTTTGAGGCTCCTGTCTCAAAAATAAATAAATAAATAAGTGAAATAGGCTTGGTGCCCATAGCACAGTGGTTATGGTGCCAGCCACATACACCAAGGGTGGCAGGTTCGAACCCAGCCCAGGCCAGCTAAACAATGACAACTGCAATAAAAAGTAGCCGGGCATTGTGGTGGGCACCTGTTGTCCCAGCTACTTGGGAGGCTGAGGTAAGAGACTCATTTAACCCCAAGAGTTTAAGGTTGCTGTGAGATATGACACCACTGCACTCTACTGAGGGTGACATTGGGAGATTCTGGCTAAAAAAAAAAAAAAAAGTAAAACAGATCTTAGATTCAAAGTTCTATTTAGGTAAAATGTTTTTCTTGCCTAATTTACAAAGTAAGAGATGAATCAGCTTATTTCTGAATCTAAACTGCTACTGAGAATTCCAAAACCTCAAAAAAGATGCTGTTATATGAAAGGATTATAGAACATTGTTTAAAATAATCCCTTCTTTTTTCTTCCCGAGACAGAATTTCTCTTTGTTGCCCTTGATAGAGTGCTGTGGCATCACAGCTCACAGCAACCTCAAAGTCTTGGGCTTAAGCGATTCTCTTGCCTCCCAAATAGCTAGGACTACAGGTGCTCACCACAACACCTGGCTATTTTTTGGTTGTAGTTGTCATTGTTGTTTGGCAGGACCAGGCTGGGTTTGGTGTATGTGGCCGGCGCCCTAGCCACTGAGCTATAGGCACCGAGCCTATAATCCCATTTTTGTCTTTAAAAAAACTCTGTGCATACACAAAAAAATTTCAAAAAACAGATGCTTCTAAATTATAAGATTATCACTGATAACTTTTTAATAATCTGCAGAAAGCTTGTATTACTTTTACAAAATGTTATTTGAAGGGAGAAAAAAAATTTTTTTTCTTTTTATAAAGTTTTGCTGTCACCTAGGCAGGAGTACAGTGGCCTGATCATACATAGTTCACTATGACCTTGATCTCCTAGGCTCAAGCGATCCTCCAATCTCTGCCTCCCAAGTAACTGGAACTACAGTTTCTACTTTTCATAGAGACAGGGTCTTGCTAGGTTGCCCAGGCTGGTCCCAAATTCCTGGCTTCAAACAATTCTCATGTCTCAGCCTTCCACCCAGTATCTTGGCATTATAAGCAAGAGCCACTTCAGCTAGCCAGGAGGGGAGGAAAACAATTTAATCAGAGGGTTTTATTTAATGACTTGATACCCACGCAAATTTGTTCAGCATGTACCATAACACAAACAATTTCTAGGGAGACAAAGTAGGTCAAGGCTGTAAAGAGATAGCAATGGCACACTCCCTATACAGCCACAAGTACATAAAGTCAACTTTTTGGATTAATTTTTTCTTTCATGAAATGAAATCTAGATTATCAGACAAGGTTCACAATCAATGAATACTTTATAAGAGTAAGGACTGAATCTATTAGATTTCTGAATCTAAATTGCTACTGAGAATTCTAAAACCTCAAAAAAGATGCTGTTATATGAAAGGATTATAGAACATCTAACGGAACTTTCAATATTCCACCTTTTAGTAACATACCAAGGAAGAAAAAAGTGTAACAGTGGAGGACTATAGTGTATAGTTGCTTTTCGTTTTACAGTTTTTTGTTGTTGTTGTTTCTGAGACAGTGTCACTCTGCCCAGGCTAGAGTGCAATGGCATCATCCTGGCTCACAGCAAACTCAAACTCCCAGGGGTTCAAGGGATCCTCTTGCCTCAGTCTCCTGAGTAGCTGGGACTACAGGTACCTGCCACAGAACCTGGCTGATTTTTCTATTTTTAGTAAAGATGGTCTCATTCTTGTTCAGGCTGGTCTAGAACTCCTGAGCTCAAGGGATTCTCCCATCTTGGCCTCTCAGAGTGCTGGAATTATAGGTATGAGCCATGCCGCTCAGTCGTGTATAATTGTTTTTACACAAATGGTACTATAAAAACATGAATTTCATAATGTCACCTGTATGTACCTTAGAAAAGGATGGTATTTTTAAAAGTTCAATTAGCTAGGGCATTAGCCACATATACCGGAGCTGGCCGGTTTGAATCTAGCCAGGGCCTGCCAAACAACAATGACAATTAAAACCAAAAAATAAGAAAACAGCCACGCGTTGGGGCAGGGACCAGCTACTTAGGAGGCTGAGGCAAGAGAATCGCCTAAGCCCAAGAATTTGAGGTTGCTCTAAGCTGTGACACCACGAACAGCACAAGAATTTGACGTTGCTGTGAGCTGTGACACCACGCACTCTAACAAGGGTGACAAAGTGGAAAACAAAAAACTTCAATGGATACTAAATTCATTCTCTTTCATCTACAGTGGATCCATCTACATGACGTGAATTATAACAGCCTAAGTATGTCCACCGAAGTTCATGTCTTAGAAGATTAATCCCCAATGCAACACTACTAGGAAAAGGGCGGAATAAGGTCACAAGATCTCTACCCTAGGCTCGGCACCTATAGCTCAACCGGCTAAGGCGCCAGCCACGTACACCTAAGGTGGCGGGTTCGAATCCCCAGCCCGGACCCGCCAAACAACAATGACAGCTGCAACCAAAAAATAGCCGGGCGTTGTGGCGGGCGCCT
>CAUYTI010014367.1:0-47500 GCA_963575145.1 Galago senegalensis | reverse complement strand
TAGACAGCAGGTCCTCGGATAACATCATTTTGTTCAACATTATTTTGTTATAATATTGATGAAACAAAAATAGTGATTCCCTTCTGGGTCATGTGTGCTGGTTTTTTCCTGGATCCTTCAGTGTCCTCCCACATCCAAAAGATGTATGTGTTAGTTTCATAGACATGTCTACGTAGTTCCATTCTGAGTAAATCTGGATGCATAGGTAAGTATGTGATGGGATCAGGTTGGGGTCCTGCCTAGTGACCTGACCTGCCTGAACAGGCCAACTGTGACTCTAATGCAAAATAAACTAGTTGGAAAATGAATGAATTATTTAATGCAAACTATTACTAGATAAAAATCCATAAAATATATCATAATCACACAAATGCAGGATGGAAGTACTCAGTGAGCCCACCATATTTGTGAATATTTATTTTTGACTTGTAGGAGGTGCTTCTTATAATTTTCATTTTACAAACATTTACTCCTTCACTTAACCTACTGATACAGGGTTTCCCCATTCAGGGTGAACAGGGACCTCCCATTTCCTAGGCCTGGGCAATTTCATGAAGGGAACACCCTGATATTGTGCTCCCCATGGAAGGGACTGTATCCATTCATTTGTTAGACCCCTTGACAAAGGACCCAAGCAGAGAGTTCGGACTTTGGTCTCTCCCTCTGCCAGAAGCTCTGATTCTCTTTTATTCCTTCTGTATTCCTTTCTGCCTAATACATCCTATCTCACCACTGATCTGTGGTCCATGGATTCATTCTTGCAATCTCCAAGACCAAGGATCTACTGAAGGAAGAATTTTGGGTAACATATTTTTGGGGTGCATCCGGGATTGAAGATCTGTGGTAAGCACTGAGACCAGTTATAAGTATCCTATTTTTCTCTATGATCATAATAATGAAGACTAATTATTCAAATGCCTGTGAGCCCCACAGGCACATAGTGTGGCTGTTGACCCCCAGGTCATGGGTGAGAGGCTTCTGGGCAATGAACTTTGTCATTCCCCTTTGCTCCAAAAGAAAGGAGCAGAAGGGAATGTTAGAAGGCTTCTGAGCCCCTTCTGTACCTACTCCTTTTTTCTGGTTGAGAGCTGAATGAACAGAAGTAGCACCTAGAGGTCCTTGAGTACCCAGCAATGGTTTTGACCCCATGGCACTGGAAGGCCACCTGAAAAACGTTGTCTCCCAGCTCTTTTACTAGCCGGTCATGTCTTCCTTGGTCCCAACCTTCTACTTATCTCTAAAGACTCCTACTGCTCTGAGCTCTCTTTCTATGTCCTTGTGATTTGAGTGCTTTGTTTTAATGTTGGCAAAGAAAATTGCTTTACATAGTTAAATTTGTACTGGCTCTTTCTGGTATTTTTGAAATGATGTGTGTTTCAAAACAGTCTTTTTCATTAGTTTTCACTGCAAAATTAAATTCAGTTGGCTTTTTAGTGTATTTGAGGAAAAAATACCCTGAACTATTTAATGGTGAGAGGCAAAGAAGTTGGCTCCAAACAAAGGGTAAAATGACTCCCCTACATGGCTTCTCTGGGAGACCAGGAGCCGACCGGGGGAAGTCCAAGGCAACCCCCCATGATGAGAATTTCCCTAAGCCCTAGGCTAAAGTTCAGTCTCTTCTTTAAGAGAAAAAGAAAGAAAGACAGCCTCAAAAAAACAAAGAAAGAAAAAGAAAACGACCCTGGGTATTTTTTTTTCTTCTGGTCTATTAGTGTAAATGGGAAAGTTCAAAGTCATTCTAGCTTTCTCTAAGACATAGCCTGGTTGTAACTAATTCTAATGCAAAAATTTTAAAATGTCTCTCAATCCTGATATTTTACTGAATTTAATTATTATTGTCTTGCTAACTTTGGGGAAAGAAGGGAGGGAGGAAAACATAGCATTTAAGACCTGCTCATGATAAAAAGCATATTTCCCTTGTTACTGAGACTTTAGAAAAAGCTTGTAAAAATTATAAATGTTGACACATGCCAACACTGCATAGCTGTTTTCTCCCTAATAAATCCTATCTCACCACTGATCTGTGTTTTCACAGGGTGGGGCTTTGGTTGACATGTATACAGTTACTGGCAGGCACAGAAAGGGGCAAAACTTGTATCAGGTGGGACCAGGCTTCCAGATAACTGATTTCTCTGGCTGTGCTGCCAGCAAGTAAAAAGCACAGGAGAGCTCATAGGTTAGGGTGACCAGATTTTAACATCTGTAAGGCGGGATAACATGGCGGGGGTGGGGGGTTGGGTGGTGGGGTGGAGCAAGGGGGGGTGGGGGCAGAAGATGGGGCAGGGCAGGGCCTGACAACAAGGCAAACTTTGATAAGCAGTTCTCGATAATCACTTCCCAGCAATTATTTATTACAGTTTAACATTATAAAATTAACAAAAATAATATAAAACTCATATTCTGGCAAAATAGCCATATGGTGGCCAAAAACCATATATTCCCTTCTTGTTCTCCAGCCCATTCATGCATTCTTTCCAAAAATTGGGACTTTTTTAAAATGCCATGGGACGTGGGACAAATTGTTGAAAAGCAGGACTGTCCCGCCAAAATCTGGACGTCTGGTCACCCTATCATAGGTATAAAGCACTACTCTGGTAATTGTGGCTAAATCCAGACAAGCACAGGGGTTGAGGAGGCCACACACCTCAGGAATTCTCCCCCATGAATCAGAAGGATGCTTCCTTTTGTTTGGCTGGAAGACTTCCTGGGTTGGAGCCAGAAGTAGAGCTGGAGCCTACTTTTTCTACTACTGTAGAAAAAGATGAGCATGGGAAGGGAGTTAGCTCCAACCTTACTCCCATAAAGCATAATAATGAATGGTGGTGGACCTCTCTGCTCAAGGCCTTGGATGGATTGTAACTGAAGGAACATAAATTTCAAATTCTCCAGTGGGACATCTCAGGTCCTGCTCAAACTGGACTTTCCAGAATGTACAGTCACTTCTTTACCCAGCTTGATTCCCCAGTCTGGTTACAATGACAAGCCCTAACACTTGGTGGCTTCATCATAACTTAGGAACACAGAAGGTGGTGGTGGTGGTGGCCCTGGGGTAGGTCCCACCCCTCATCTGGCTGGGGGCAGGATGGTGGTGGTGGTGGCTGGGAACCCAGGAACACAGAGGATGCAATTGATTAAGACACTGCACATTTGGGACATTTGTTCTTTGCCACAGATGAGTAACGGTCTCTCTCTAAGAGAACATAGTAACATGTTATTTTGCCAAGAAAACTTTCATCAGGTGGGGCCACTAGGACTCCCAATTACCTAATTTTTTGGCTTATACTGTCAGAACACTCCACTGGACTGTGTTGGCACATATTTGATACCCAGATGCTGAGGAAAGAATGTATTATTTTCTTCTGCACCCAGGCCTGGCCTCCACTGGTAAATAATAACCAACAGAGATACTCTAAAATTATGGTAAACAGGAAGGAAAGGTGTCTGAAGTGCCCTGTGGGCAAGCTTTCTTTTTTCTCAGAGACAACCCCCAACTATGTAAATCCTGCCAGATAGATTCAGCTCTCTTGGCTATAGTAACTTCCCCAAATGACCAGGGATTCCTGAGAGAGAGCTTCACCACCCAGTTCAAACCCACCACCTACTTCTTCCATACCTTCCTTTGTACCTTTAGAAACTCCATGAATCAGTGTGTTCCTAGAGTTTCTTCTGGTGTCATTTTAAAATCTGGGCAAAATGTTGTCTACAAGGTGGGAGGAGGGCTGAAGTTTTTATTGTCACTCATTTTGGCCACATTATGTAGGATTTCTGGATAGTGAATTACAACTGCAAGCGTTGGGTGAGATTGCAGTGCTACTTCAGTGCTGTTGATTCATGAGGGGAGAGCTTGCCCTTCTTTTCTTTTTCATGCTGGTCTCCATTGTCATTTTTAATCAGTGTGAAACAGTCAACCTAAAGATAGAAGCCACATGCAATGAGAACTACACAGAGGTCCAACTTTGAATTGCTTAGCTCTGGGCTTCTTTTATATAAGAAACATAAATAAAGTTTTGATTAATTCAATGCTATTAAGCCTTTTCCCTAATGTACAAATGAACGTTAATCTTCAACAATGTGGGCTGACATATAATTATACTAAGTTATTCTTTGTCAAAATAACGTTAATTATTATGCGTAAAAATAATAGTGAGTGGCAAACCATGAACGTAAAACTGCATAATTATTGCCCTTTAATTTGTAACCTCAACAACTAATTTCTGCATACCTTCCTGCTTTACTCCTAGTCTTAAAATTTATTTGAATTCTTGCTAGAATATGCTTTCTCGTTCCTCATCTCTCAACATAAAATTAGTTTAGTTCACAAAGTCTATTAATTATATTACATCACTCAGCTTATTTTTCAGAGGAAATCCAAAAAATTGTTCATATTGTCTTTTAGAATATACAAACCATTTATATTTCTACTTGTACCTTTCACGTCTACTTCCTAGTCAGTTTTTTTTTTTTTTTTTTTTTTTTTTTGAGACAGAGCTTTAAGCTGTCCGCCTGGGCAGAGTGCCGTGCCATCAGTATTGTTTTTATAGTGATCTGTTACATGATTTTTTTTTCCCTAAAGCAATCTATTTTAACCTTGCTCATCTAAAATCTGAGTTGATATTTTATCATCAATTGGAAGGAAGAGTCAAAGCGTGCATGAACTTTTCTGTGTTGTCGATAACACATGTTGAACATACATTAATTTACACACAGCATCTCAGTACAAAGTAAATTTGGAGTTGTATCGTGTCCCTCCAAAAGATAGTTTGGAGCCCCAGTACCTCAAAATATGATCTTATTTGGAAATAACATCATTGCAGATGAAATTGGTATATTAAAATTTGCTCATACTGGAATAGGAATTTGTTCACCTTTAATCCAGCTGACCTGTGCCCTTTCAAGAAAAGGACAGAGATGGGAAGGACATTGCATGAGACAAAGGCCCAGATTGAAGGGATGTATCTTCAAGCCAAAAAATCCCAAGGGTTTCCAGCAGACACCAGAAACGAGGAGAGCAGCAAAGAAATGATTCTCCCTGAGCACCCTCATAAAGACCTGACCCTACCGATGTCTCCGTTTCAGACTCCTAGACTCCAGAACTGTGAGACAATAAATTCACTGCTTTAAGCCACCCACATTGTAATACTTTCTTGTGGCAGCCTTTGGAAAGCAATACAGTGAATATTGATTTTAATTTATGAGGCATAGACACACAAGCACATACACACACTGACTTGCACTCAGTCAGCTGATGTATTATTTATTGTTTTCCTCTCCCAAAATGAAAAACTCTACACTATTAAGCATAAGGTTTTAGCAATAAGCTGCAATCAAATATTCACTCATTCACTTACTGTCTGGTAAGAAATAAATTGTTTATTTTAGACTTTTTAAGTATGAAAATCTTACTTATAATATGTATAAATAATAATCCCTTCATCAGTATGTTTGTACCTAATATTTATAATGTTAGCTGTTATTTTTAAAATGTTTTACCTATACTGTTAGCTTTACAGAGGTGATAATTTAACACATTTCCATTCCTTACACACACACATATATCTTGTTAACACTATGTGCATGTATTTCAAATGTATACAAACGACACAACATTACACAGTAATGCTATGTACACATTATCTAATCTTGTTAGTCTCTTTTCTCAATGAATAGTTTAGGATTGACATAGCAAAATGACAGGAAATTTTAATGCTGCCAATTATAATACCCAGAGTCACGTTTTTTGCAGCTAGTTGTGATGCTTCTTCTAATTATCATTTTTACAAATACAAAGTCACTTTGGCATTATCAAGATAGGTCATGTGTGTCTATAACATGATACAGTAACCTGGAAAGCTGATGAGATTGTTATTTGATTATACTATTTAATATTATCTGGAAGCAAGCAATAATCTCCATTATAAAAATACCAAAGGGAAAAGTAGTTTAATAACATCAAAATATGCAGAAAAAGCATTAACAAACTCCAAAACAAATGAATATAGATTTTTAAAAATCTCTCATAAAATAGGAATAAAAATTAACTTTATCAGGTTGGTATAGCTTATATACAACAATCTACAATAACATTATTCTTGTTGAAATATTAATTAGCTTATCATAATTGGAACATTCAGAAAAAATGTGTGTGACCTTAATATTTTTATTCAGCATTGACACTAGAGGGAATAAATAGTAGCATAATCAAAGAAAATGAGCTAAATTGTATTAACATAGAGACAGAGAAAGAGGTGTGATTCCTCATATGTGTATAATGTAGCTGTGTTTACAAAATGCTAATAAATTGAATAAGTGAATTTACTGAAGTCTAGGAATAAAATAACATTTTCCTTTACATAACCTAGCAATAAAATCTGAAAAAAATATTTAATAAAAAATAGTACGAGTAGTAAGATAAAAAAATAAATATTTGAGAACATTCTTTAGTAATGAAGTTCCTGATAGCTCAACTAAAAAGTACTGAACTGTGCTGATAAAAAATTGAAAGGTTTTAAAAAGGTTATATTGTTGAATTAGAAGATTCTGTAACATTATATCAATTTTTTCTAAAATAGTAGTTATAACTCTATCTGGATCATAATCCCAGAAAGCTTGTCATAGAAATTAATAAGCTGTATCTATAAATGCAAGAACTTAAAACATTGCAATCAGATTTAAAAAGGAATAATAGATTCTTAAACATAAAACTTTAACATCCTAAAATAAATAAAGGAATTTCTTTGTATATTTTGCTAAGAGATTTTCATAAGGAGATCAAAAGAACAATCAAATACAAAATAATTAATAAATTAGATTCCATAAAATTAAAATTTCTGTCACCAAAAGGCAATATAAAGAAAATGGAAATGTAAAAAGCTCTAAATACATTAGAAGTTCTGTCAGTGGACTACCAAAGGGAATGTAACAAAATTGTCAACATCCAGAGGTGGTCAACTTAAGGGACCAGGCTTAGTCTATTGACATATACACATGGCACATGTCTAATCTATGAACATAAAGTCAATGTAAGGAGGTAGTTAATGTAGGGAAGTGGTCAGCTATAGAGGTTCTCCTGGAGTAATAGATATGATCTTTGAGAATTCGCTTACTTTAAACAGTTAAATAGTAGAATCTTAAATTAGACTTTTACATATAAAAATAAAATCATGCCAACCTTTGATGAAAAAAGTAATTTATAATATATTGGTAACATTAATACAATTATTACCAAGTAAGATTTATATAAACATGATATTAAGGGTTACCTATGCAGAGTGTCCTTCCAGTAACTTTAAGAATGGAAACTCCTCGAGGTTAACATCTATTTTTACAATAAACTGTGGGAAATTAAGAGATAGAATTCCTTATAATAACATAACAATTCATTTTGGTCTAGCCTAATTCTTCCTTCTCAATATATATGCCATTGGCAATTAGATAATCATAAAGCAATATGCAGCTTTTATGATACTTACACACTTCTCTCTTCTAATCACAGAATATTGAAGAATAATGACAATGTACATATTCACAGAATAGCTTCAAGTTACAATAAAAGCAGTAGATGTGTTTTCACTATTTTCAAATTATTTTCTAAAGTTATCTTAGTAATAGTTGGAAGAATTGCCTTAATAATCTCTAAAATGAACGAAACATATACTTTTTATCTAAGGGTTTCTCACAAAGCTGATGAAATCTTGTTTTCAAATAAAGCTATTACTATTGCAACAATTTTCAATTCATAACACAAAATGAGCCAAAAATAAAAGAGGTTTTCAAAACTACTCATTAAGCATGGCAGCTGTTGTCATTTGCAAATTGCATATCTTTATATTAATCAAAATAAAAAATATTTGACAATAATATGCATTTGATATTCAGCTACTGTTATAAACTAAGTATTTAAGGAAAAAAGAAACATGTAATAGAATCCATAATTTATTTTTTTTCTTTAAAACATTAAGACAGCTAGTGTTCAGTTCATAAACTAAGTAGGTGATGACAAGAAAGAAATTAATCTTTGCAATTTAAGTTTAAATGTAGGGTCTACTACCTGATGGCTGCTGTAATTTCTTATATAGAGAGTCTGTGTTATTGAGAATTTTTTTCTGATCTATGAACAAGTATAAAATAAGACAATAAAGTAAATGTTCTGCATATAATTTTTGGCTGTTTAAAGTATTTCAGTTAATAGTTTCAATCCTCTATGCAACATATTAGACAGACCAGAGGAACCAACATAAAAAATTAAATACTAAAATGTTCCAGCTCTAAGTAGAAAATTAAGAATTATGCCACTTAAAATATCATAAAAATCTAGGAAAAATTAATGAATCACAAAACTGTTACATAAAAAAGACTATTAAACTGTTAGCAAAATAAGTGAACTAAATTACTAGAGATACGGATTATGTTCATTAATTGGAAAGCTCAGTATTTTATAGCTGGCAGTTCTCCATCATTAATATAAAAGTGTAATGTCATTCAGAGAAAATTTACCAAAGGATTTTGTTGCTGCTGCTGCTACTGTAGCTCTTGCTTTTATAGAAGTCAGAATTTGATAAGTTGATTATAATATTTAAATAGAATTTACTCACCCACTCCTCACAACAGGAAAGGACAAACAAACACATGTACTCAAATCCAAGCTTAGAACTGATCAAGCAACACTTAAGTGCACATATCAAAGTAAATCTCAGGATGCAACTTCTATAAACACTCTAAAGAGTCAATAAAAATCTTCTGCAGGGGCAGCACCTGTGGCTCAAAGGTGTAGGGTGCTGGCTCCATATGCTGGAGGTAGCAGGTTCAAACCCAGCCCTGGACAAAACCATCAAATTAAAAAAAAAATCTTCTGCAAATTTTTATGGAGTCAGATTCTGTTACTTATTTATTCTTGAACTTCTATCATTTTGGCATTGTTACCCCAATACACAGGGATGTATATTATTTTATTCTATCCCTCAGCCTATTAACTAAATTGGAATGGGATTATTTTCCTTCCACTGAATTTGTAAGTCTTCACATAGCATATATTTTAAAGACTCTTTGGTAATGGCCAAATAAATCATGTTCCTTGCATTTTTAAATCTATTATCTCTTTTTAATTTTTTTTTAATTTTTTTTAACATTTTTAGTAAGCTAGTGTGAATTCTATTGTCTCTTTAATTTTTTTTTTTTTCTGCATCATGGTGATTGTGAATTGAGCTGCAACAAAATTCTGGCACATATGATTAAGTTCTTATAGTAAAATGATTTTGTTTTTCTTTTGGGCAGATACCTAGTAATGGGATTATGGGATCAAATGGAAGGTCTACTTTTAGTTCTTTGAAGATTCTTCGCACTTCTTTTCAAAGAGGCTGTACTAGTTTGCATTCCCACCAGCAGCATAAACGTGTTCCCTTCTATCCACATCCACACCAGCATCTCCGTCTTTGGGACTTTGTGATATGGGCTATTCGTGTGCTGTGCATCACTCCATGAATGGATTAACAAACAAACAAATGGTATTTGTACTCCATGGAATACTATTCAGCCTTAAAAAATATGAAGACTTTACATCTTTTGATTAACCTGGATAGATTTGGAGAAAATTTTACTTAATTGGGTATCACAAGAATGGAAGGCCAAGAATCCAATGTACTCAGTACTGATGTGAAATCAGTAGATGAACAAATATGCACTCACACCAGTTTAAACACAATTAAGCTCAAATGGGTGGGGAAGAGTGAGGGAGGAGAAATGGTCAGAAGAGGCCAACATTTCATGCTTTTCTGATGATATGATCTCATATATGTACATAGAAAACCCCAAGGACTTAGCCATAAGAATCCAGGAAATCATAAATGGATACAACAACATCTCATGTTATAAAATCAATATATGCCAATCAATAGCCTTCATATACAACAGTCTAGCTGAAAATCAAATCTAAGAAACAATACCAAGTAAAAATACTTTGTAATATATCCAACAAAGGAAGTAAAGAAAAGAAAATATCGATAAAAGAAAAAGCAGAGGATGTTAACAGAAGGAAGAACATATCATGCTCATGGCTTAGAAGAATCAATATTGTTAAAATGTCTATAGTACCCAGATAAATCTTTAGATTTAATGCAATATCCATCAAAATACCAGTGCCATACTTCAAATATCTTGAAAAAATAGTTCAACACTTTGTATGGAACCAGAAAAATAACAAGAACAAATCTGTAGGCATCACTTTATCAGTCTTAACTCTATACCACAAGTCTATAATGATTGATACAGCATAATATTGGCATAAAAATAAAGACATAGATCCATGGAAGAGAACAGAGAATCTAGATATGAAACCAGCTTAATATTGTTATCTTATCTTTGACAAAACATATTAAAGATCACAGTGGGTAAAAGGACCTGTATTCAGTAAATGATGCTGGGAGAACTGGCTAGCCACATGTAAAAGACTGAAACTGGATCCTCACCTCTTACCACACACAAAAATTAAATCGCCATGGTTAACAGTTTAAATATAAGACATGAAACTATAAATACCTTAGAAAAAAGTGTGGGAGAAAACTCTTAATCTTATTAGCCTAGTGAAAGAATTTATGAAGACCCCACTGACTATCACAAGAATGCAAAAATAAATAAATGGGACCTGATCAAGTTAAAAAGTTTCTACACAGCTAAGGATACCATTGACAAAGCAAAGAGACATCCTACAGATTGGGAGAAGATATTTGCATGCCACAAATCCAATGAAGGGCTAGTAACTAGAATCTAAAAAGAATTCAAGCAAGTCAATGAGATCAATCAACCCCATTAAAAACTGAACAAGAGACATGAACAGAAACATTTCTCATGAGGACAGATGAATAGCCCAAACACACATGAAAAATGTACATTGTTTATAATCATCAGAGAAATGAAAATCAAAACCTCCTTGAGATATCAGCTATTCCCAGGTAGACTCACCCACATCATCAGGTCCCAAAGCAACAGATGTTGGCTTGAGTTCAGAGAAAAGGGAATGCTTATGCACTGTTAGTACAACTGCAAACTAGTACAGCCTTTGTGGAAAGAAGTATGGAGATTCCTCAAAGGACTAAATGTAGACCTACCATTTGATCCTACAATCCAACTGCCAGGTATCAGTCCCAAAGGGAAAAAATGTCATTTTATCATGAGCACATTAGCACTTCAATGTTTATAGCAGCACTATTATTTGCAAGTGCAAAGAAGTGGAAACAATTCAAGTGTCCTTTAACATATAAATGGATTAATAAATGGTGGCATATGTATACCCTGAAATACTACTCTTCAGCCATAAAAAGATGAAGGTTTTGTATCTTTTGTAACAACCTGAATGGATTTGAAGAACATTCTCTTAAGTTCTGCAAGAATGGGAACACAAGCACCCACATATTCTTAGTACTCAATTAAAATAAGTAGATTAACAACTCTATGCTCACATAAGAGAAAAATTCAAATTCAATGAATAGGGGAGAGAGAAGGGTTCAGGTAAATTCCTGTCCAACAGGTGCATTGCACAGGTATATGGTACACTCCCTGGGTGAGGGGCAATCTCGAATTTAACCCTACCAAAGCAAACTGTGTAACCTAATAATATGCCCCCTCATATTAACATGAAATTAAAAAAAAATGCAATTGGCTGAAATAAAAAAAGAGACCCAATGTCATCATGGATCTCTATATAAGACAACTCTGCTTCAGAGGTGATAACAATTCACTTCTCTCATTGGTTAACCCTTGCCACCAACTGACAAGGCATAGCATCTTGTCCTTCATGGTGTCTATTACATTCATGGTATGGATACAAGAAATGCACTGTAATCTTTGAATGAAGCTCTTCCTATGGTCATCATGAGATTCACATGGTTTATAATGTCTGTCAAAGATGTTTGTTTTAGCAATGAGGCTGGTAACAGCAAAAAAATGGCCTACAAATATTAAGTATCAGGCATTATTATTAGTCAGGTGATTATCCTGAACCGCCTAGGGTAAATCAGTGCTGGCTTTGTTAATGCTTATATTGCTCACAAGTTTGTCGAACTGAAAAAGAAGATTGATCACCATTCTGGGAAAAAGCTGGATAATGGCCTCAAATTTTGTTCTTGGGGTGGAGTATGTTTTGAGAACTTCATCAACCTTCCCTTTCTCAATTGTTTTGCTGTTTGTAATTTGAGGTAGTCATGACAGGTATCATTGAAGTGTGGAAGGTTTTAGAGCTGGCAAGATCATCAAGTTTTCACTGAAAACTAAGGATAATAATTATCTGTAACACTGGCCAACTCAGTGTTACTTAGACAAGAGAATGTGTCAGTACTGTTTGGTTTAAAAGGCCACTTAAGCTTAACAGTAAAAGAATGACAAATAAACACAATGCTTTGTAAAACTTTCAGAAGGAAAGGAGAACGTTTTCTGGACCATTTCTCTGTGTCTGGGTGTGTGCTTGCATGAAAGAAGGAGAAAGAGAGGAAGTTTTATGTTATTAGTTTTAAAATTAAATCTTTTGAAATAAGAACAACTTGACCAAAAATCTATCAGAATTTTGAAGCCCATAAAAACAAGGTTTAATGATAGAAAACAAAGTTCTCAGTCTTGAGCAGACCACCACCACTCCCAAGAAAGCAGTAGACCTGCCTTTTCCCTCCCTCAGTGAAGAAGATTCCTACCGTGGCTCCACCTACTGGCTAATCGCCGATATTCACCTATCTAGACATAAATGAGATACAAAATATTTAAGACAACAGAGTTTCTGGGAGACTTGTTACTAAGTGTGACATGACAATTACTTGTATTACTCTTATGCCCCAATTAATTAAAAATCTATAACTCTTCCCCACAAAGTGACCACAATTTGAAGGCATTATTTAAAACCTTTCCTTTCCCTGATTTTGCCAGTCTTTCTGTCTTCAATGGTAGCTGAGGATTCAAATTTACACAAAAGCTGAAAGCCATCATGTTTCCCAGTCTCTTCACCTGCTAACATCTACTTTTAGAGCTTTTAAGATGGACTTAAAACTTTGGATGAAGTGGGAGGGAGTGATAGAGACTTCATAAAATGTATTTGCCTCTTTCTTTAAAAGGAAATATAATGCCATCAAAATCTCTTCCCCATCTGCCTATTTATTTCCTTTTTCTTTATCTTAAGTGGTGCAATGTCACCATGGTGCTATCCCATCTTTCCCCTAATGCAGGAACTAAACTTCTTATTACAGCTTAAAAACAGTCCCATTACCTCACTCTGCTTAGATCTGTACAGGAAGGAGGAATAGTGAACAGCCCCATGCTCTCTTCAGTTTTATAAAGCATTCTGGAGTAGGGCTAATTTCAGGACCAAATGGGAAGGGCCTTAAAATAGTTATAAATTTGGGGGTTACTATTGTTGAGTCAATCCCACCAGTGCATCAGGGCCTCATGGGACAAGCCCCTTGGGACTTAGGACTACACTTAACAGGAGCTTTCACGCAGCAAACAGGTTGGGTCCTCCATGGCAGAAGTGGGAGTCCTTCAAAAGGGGACTGTGAGGGCAGGGCGAGGGGAGTCTTTACTGCCACCATTAAGGCCTGGGAAAACAAAGAAAAAACACAAATGTAGACCCTGAGAAGGCCTCTCCTAAAAACCATCAACAAAACCAAAATCAAACATAAAAAACAAGTCCTGTATGCATATCCATGTAGCACTGGAGTTGGCTTCCTGAGAAGCCTGACTGTAGGCAGTAAAAGCCAGGAGTCATCCAAAGTAGCCAATTCTAAAATGGAAGTTTGAAGCTGGGTTGCATGCTGCTGGTTGGCTGTAAAGACCGCATCATTACTGATAGTTGGTTCACTAATAAATAGCCTGGTTTATGGTAGTGGTGCAATTATTGAACTTCCATTGCTATTGAACTGAGATTAAAGACCAGTAAAAAGGAATGTAGTAGAAAGTGCAAGGACATAGGGTTTTGAGAGTAAGGTAGGAATTAGTAACAGTAACTATATGGAATCCAGTGGATGTTGCTGAGTTCAGTTAATGCTTTAGAAAGGCTGGGGATGATTAATGTCTAATTAAAATCCAAGCAGGAAAGGCAGATGGCCTGCTTGGCAAGCATGTAAAGGGACTGATTTTCTGCAGCTGGAACATAGGACATGCTCGGGATCAGGGCTGACTTAATTACAAGAGGAGCAGAGCATCAGGGAAGGTCATATTCTCAGTCCTAGCTGTTAGGGTGGAAAGCTAAATAGATGCTCCATGTGGGACACTAAAAGAATTTCTCTAGACCAAGATTAGAATACAAAAGTATAGACTTTATTTTGTCTTAGAAAGAGAGAGAGAGAGAAGAAAGAGAGTGGGGGCAGAGAAGAGAATTGGAGATGGCATGGCATCCCAAAGAAAGAAAGGAAAAATGCCTGCACTGAGATCAAGTGACAGCTAAATCTAAGGAAGACAAAGAGAAAAAAGGTAATTATAGTCAAATTCACAAGGTATTGTGGATGTGAATGCTGTATCTGTTTTTCCTTTGGCAAGGTGGAAGATAGACTTTTGACAGGTGTTTCCAATCCTGATGCCTGACATTCATATCCCATTGGTCCTCCCAGATACCCAAGGACCCGTGAGACTATAGAAACAAATTCCAGGGAAAAAAGGAACTGGTGAATTTAAAAAGGAGGAATTCATACAGGGTAGCCATATTTTAAATTGCCCATGAACTTCATCGTCACCCTTTTGTTTTCTTTTTATCTGCTTTTTATCAGTGGTTTGTGAAAAGGGAAGATGAGGGCGGCTAGTACGTCTGTTAGGCAAAGAAAGCAGGCAGAGAAAGAGATTGATTTTAGTTCTCATTGAGAAAAACTATGAGTTAATAATTTTTCTGTCATCTAACTATAAAGTGCTGCCATCTTTACACCAAGAATATGTTACACTAAAGCCAGAGACTTGATAGGAAAGATTGGGACCCTTGAGATATGGTACTGAGTTACCTTTAGCAATGCACTCAGAACTCATCAAATCACAAATTCTCCTAGCACCTTTGCATCTGCAGAATTTCCCAGTCTTTGTTGTTAAAGCATAAAACCCAGCACTTCACTGAAAAAAAAAAAAAAAAGCAAAGATCTCTGTCTTACAGAAAACACCATTCCCCTCACCATCAATGACCTACCCCTCATTCCAACCACAATTTTCATGATTAGTGTTATGTTAGTTTCTTGTGGCTTACTGAACAAATCACCACAAATTTGATGTCTTAGAACAACAGAAACTTATTCTCTCACAGTTATGGAGACTAGGTGTCTGAAATCCTAACTCTGGGCCCAAATCAGAGTGTTGTGAGAGCTGCTAGTTGCCATTGGCATTTGTTGGCTTGTGATCTTATCACTCCACTCTCTACCTCCATCTTCACTTTGCTTTCCTGTCTTCTATGCCCATCCCATCTCCTCTGCCTTTCTCATATAAGGATGCATAGGAATGTCTTTAGGACCCATCCTAGTAATCCCGGATAATCTCCCCACCTCACGATTGCTAACACAATCACATCTGCAAAGACCTTTTCCCACAGACCCTCACAAAGTAACATTTTTTTATGCCCCAAGAATTAGGACTCTGTATCTTTCAGAGATTCTTGTAATGCTACTACAAGCATTAATTCACAGCACTGCCTGGTGTGGATAGGGCTCTATAAAGTCAAAAAGGAACACAGTATGCTGAGAATGAGTTGCAAATCCTCGTCAATGAGCACTAGAAGCAGATAGATGGGACGTGTAGGACTAAATCTTGAAGATGCTGAATCAAGGTGGGCAGTATGTAAGGTTGAATTTAAAACATTTTTTACTACATAAGAGCATATTCCTAGGGTACAACAAGCATCCCACTGAACAAGTTTTGACTGTCCCCTGAGTATTTTAGACAATTTTTTTGGGTGAAGAACCAAAAGAATAAAGGAGTACCTAACTTGGCAAGGGTGATTACTTCTGATAGTAGTAATGATACTTGTGCACGACGAGAGCAGGGAGGTATAGGTGTGTCACCAGGTGATTCACGTCAGCATCTCAATTTTTTTTTGGCTAATTGCAAATGTAAATATATAAATGCACTATTACTGGCCTTAGAAAAGCATAGTTACCGAGCACTCAGATTACTCAGAAATGGGGGTTTGAGTCCCATCCAATACAGGGAAAGTAGAGCCCAGCAGGAGCTGAGGGAAGGACTTGCCCTCTCAGCCCTGGGGTTGTTGGTCTAGCAGCAGCCCCTGGGGTTGCTGGTGTAGTAGCAACCCACAGAGGAACCAGTGGGTTGGAAGGTAGGCAGAGGGGGGCACTGCAAGAGGTTGCAGTGGCTGGAGGGGCCAGACAACTGCTGGGGGGACACCTCCAAGTTGCTATGTCACTGAGTCCCATGGTGTCTCCACCTGGCCTTTGTCTCCCTCCCTTTGCAATAGCGGCTAAACAGGGAACCCCCTATTTCCCAGGCCTGGTCACTTTCATGAAAGTTTCCTGGGCCTTCAATGGAAGGGACTGTGTCCACTAATTTGTTAAGATGTATATATATATATATATATATCCCTAGACAAAGGACCCAGGGGGAAATTTTTTCTGATTTGGGTTTTTCCCTCTGCCAGAAGCTATGGTGCTCTCTCTGTATTCTTTTCTATAAAATAAACCCTGGCTTACCACTGATCTGTGGTCTGTGGATTCATTCTTAGAATCACTGAGACCAAAGACCTACTGAAGAAGAAATTCCAGTAATCTCATCACCATATAAAAAACCAAAACCTACAAACATGAAAGCTGAAAGTGAAAATTTAGACTAACTAATAGAGTAGCAAAGTGATATGAACTAATCCAGGCTGTAAAAACAACTGCAGAGCAGGATATAGCACTAAATTCTGTCTTCTAAATTCAAACTGAGGAAGAAAAGCCCACAGGAGTCATAGGGACCCACTTCTCATGTATATGTGTGCAGAAGTGCATCTGTGCAACGCACAGTGGAGTGTGAAATCCTAGCAAAGATAATTTTATGCTTCTGAATATTCAGGGCTGTCCGAGTGGAAAATTAAAAAGCAAACAAACAAACAAACAAAACCTGGCAGTCCAGGTAAATGAATGGTTGAATACCAACCCCCAAAGTAAAATACAGTACTTCCTAGAGATATGCAAGGTTATTTCTTCTAACCTATGTGTTTATATTTAAAATAAGAATAAAACTTCAAGCCATGAGTTTGCATTTGAAAGAATTACCAAACTCCAGGGTCCTCTCTCAAAGATTTGTTTACATTAAAGAAATAAAATTTCTCTTCCTTTCTTGGGAAGGAAGGGTGGCAACTGCCAAGCAGTTCCTCCAGAATCAGACACCTTATCCATTGGGTCATGGCCCCAAAAGCTCCCCTACAAGATCCCGGATTGATGATTTCAGGCTCCTTCATTGGCAGCACAGACCTCTGAATGAGCAGCTGATGTCGTCCCTCATTGCATTGCTTCCGGTGGATGGGGAGCAAGGAAAGTGATGCTGTGATTGCTGAAATTCAGATCTCTGGTCCAGAAACCTCATGCTTTATTTATCTCAGGAGAAAATCAATAAATACAGATATCAAAAACTTCTCAGGGGTAGTTTTGGCAACCATAGGGTTGAGCTGCTTGGAAATACTTTCGAGAGAACCTATTGTGAGCAGGATGGTCCGTGGATACCCTTCAGCTACCACACATTTGAATGCTCAGCAGTGCTCAGGAGCAGGCTACATTCTTCCTGGACTGCACGTAGATAAGGAAT
The DNA here is from genome assembly GCA_963575145.1 of Galago senegalensis. NCBI lineage: Eukaryota > Metazoa > Chordata > Mammalia > Primates > Galagidae > Galago > Galago senegalensis. Next base: position 29,758 of record CAUYTI010014367.1, on the reverse strand, counting down.
GAGCATGACTAGGAAATAGACTTGGGTTGTTCTAGCCCAGCATAGTACTGTACCAGTCACTTCCTCTGGGGCTTTCCATTTACTTGGTCAAGAATTTCTCAAGAGTTTTACCACAGTCTTTTTCCAACCCAAACCTGGTTTCTTCTTATTTTTGTTTCATAATTTGAAAACCTGCATCATTGTAAGAATGCCCAGTGCATCTTGTCTTCTTCTAATTATGTCTTCATATCTGCTTCTCAGCTAAAATCAACTAACCAGGCAAACAGTTTGCACATAGATGGGATACTAAACCATATACATTTCTGGTCTTGCTCCATTATTAATTCTCTCAGTCAGCAAGCAGTGACTGTTAGGTTAAAAGGGTTAGAAAGACACATTCACTACCGAGGGTGGAAGTGAAAATTACAAAGACTCAGGGGCATTTTACATTAGTAAAAATATTAAGCTTCCAGTGGTTTAGTGTGTAGACATACTGAATGATTCTTCCAAAGCAATAGACAAAGTACTGCTTCTTACCTTTCCAAAATAAGAAAGGAAAACAAAAAACTTCTGATAGTCCTATAAGGTTCTCTAATTACCATGCTTCACAATTGGTGCTACTGTTTTAACTCCTTATTGTGTGACATAGAAGGCCCATAGTTTGGTGCATTGCAGAAATAAATGCCACTGCAAAAGGTCCAGAGTGTTTCATCAGGAGTGTTTCATTTGCCAACACGTGATTGTGAACAGTACTAACTTGGATTAAAGGACCAATTTTATATCAAAAATACTGCAATGCACAACCTATGATCCAAGATTCCTATTACATATTGCACCACCCAGTACTCAGAAAGACTGTATTAATAGAGCAAAGGAATGGCCTGCTCAAGGCTCAAGATGCGCCTGAAGTGTCCTTGAGCTGTGATGCTCTGTAATAATATATATACAAGGGTAAAGTATATGTTCTAAACTGTTGATAATTATGAAGCCCTTTGCCCTTAAAAAGTAGAATATATGAGTCTGCAATCAAGGGGGCATAAGCAGGAGTGGTCTCACTTATCAGCATTTTCCACAGACACAGCTGGGATTTTGCCCTACCCATCTACACAACTGTGGCTCTGGTTAGAACCCTGAGGTACCACAGGAAAATGCGTATATTTGGGGACATTATCAAATCAGCACATTGTATCCCATAATCGTACACAGATAAAATTTAGTAAATAATAATAAATAAAATAAAATAAAATAAAATAAAATAAAATAAAATAAATTTTTAAAAGAGTCCTATTAAAAATTAAGACTTGGCTGTAACTAATTTCTTTCAGGCTCCCCATTCTAAGAAAACAACTGGCAAGGAAACAAGTCACTTCTCTTTTAGGGATAATTAACCTTGGTCATCAAGAGATAGTAGAACTAATGTGATGCACTCAGGCTCTCAGGTGGCCCACTTGCGAATGTCTCCTTTGCTCAATTTTAACAGTAAATAGGAAAATCCAGGAACCATGGTCTGAGAAGTGCTTGTTGACTAAAAGCTGAGGGATAGAGTTCTTATTCAAGACAGTAGAAAATCCTCTGAGACTAGTGGAAGTGCAAACCAAACACAAATGGAATCTACTTGGTAGCAGACTAAAGTTGATATAAATATCAGTTGCAGTCATAAGTACATAACTGTAGGCATATACCACTAACCCGATGTAGCAGTGGGGACTTTAGCTCATCCCAGTAAACATCAGCTTGTAATTACTCCAGAAGTAACTGCAAAGCAAAATTTTTGAAAATGTATTTCCTCACGTATGTTAGAAATGAGTAGTTCCAAGCATGCACACAAGAGGTGGTCTATACTAAATGCTCTTGGGGTTCCCTAGAGGTCCCCTGCTACTATAAAAAAATCATTCATTCCCCCAAAGGCCATGAGAGTGTTGACAACTGAGCTCCTCCCCCCTCCCCAGGAATTACACTTATCTGAAGAGAGTTTTCTGGCCAAGGTTATAGGTTTTTACCCAAGAATTCAGCATTCAGTGACTGATTAATGCAATGCATCGGAAAAAGGCAAATTACCTTCCCTTAATGAAGGACAAACATATGAGTTGTTCCCATCCCAGAGCTCTGGGTTTGATTAGTTGAGATTATGTTGCAGTAAAATCTAACTTTAAATTCTTGTTTGGTTTCTGTTTCCTTCACTTCTCCACAATGTTCATCAAAAGGGCAATTCCCATTAATCTCCCTGACACCTCTGTGTTGTATTACATTTTCAAAGAACACAACTTCAAAGTCCACCTGTTTAAAGTCTAATATTTTCAGATTGTGAAACTGTTGATATATTTATACATGTATACCCTAGAAACCAAAAAGGAAATATGAATTTGTTGCTTTGCCAAAATAACATGACACAGTTTTTATCTGCCAGCATGAACTTATTTAGAAGTTAAGCCTCTTCCAGATCCTTGACTTCATCCCAAAGAAATTGGAATGTAGAGATATTTCAAAATAAATGTTATAGCAGGTATATTTATATCCATATATTTTAAAATAAATGTTACAGTGTGGGTACTTATATCCATAAACAACACATTTCCATGTAGTTTTTGATATCCAGAGGTAATTCAGGCACCCTGTAGACAATTAAATCATGAATAAGGGATTAGATCACTACTTCCTCTGTATCATGCTAACTTTACCCACTAACCTTGATATTCAATATTGTTTTCTTGAATGTTAGAATTTTGAATGGGTAGGATTTGTGAGATGTCCCATTTAGAAAGTCCAATTATTAGTGGCTTGTACTCTATGTGCTCTACTTAGTCAAGAATAGTATTTTTGAAATAGCTGCATAAATTAATTCCAAAACACACACAGGGAAACATGAAAACATTTCCAAATTTCTTAAACTTAGCAAGCTCAGATTTATGTCTCTTTATTTCCTCCAATAATTTCAGCAGTTTTTCTTTTTTATGGCAATCTCAGAATTAAAAAAAAAAAAAACTTTATCTCATCCAGAATGCCTTAAGTCTGGCATACAGATTAGGATCCCCCTAGACATTTCTGATCTTTTAATGAATCCTGAGGAAAAGATTAAGACTCATTGCCCTTCATCCTTGATAGATACCCACCATCTGCCTCAGAGTTTATAAGGCAAATATCCTTAAATTTAAAAGGGCAGGATAGGTACGGTGGTCCTTCTGAAGCGGAGAGTACTTAATTCTTAAGGTTTATAGCTCTTTGTCTTGATGCTATCTCTCTTGGCATCTTTCCCAGAATTTTTTACTGTCCAAATTGATAGTCTGTCAAAGCTTTTGACCTGCATATAGTGGATTCTTAGAGTTTAACTCTTTCTGCTATTGAATCCATCTCCTTTTAAATTATATTAACCACTACTAGGGTTTTTATGGATTTGGGAAATGGGTTTTCTAAAGAGAAATACTATGACTTGGTGATTTGTCTCTGTCCAGACTCTGTAATGCATCATAAACACAGCAAAAGATTGGCTGCTCAAGAGCTCTCTTATTAGTCATTTCTCTGGGAATTTCTCCCACATTAGCTCTCTCTTAAAAGCTGTTTTAATGGAGAATATGAATCTCATGAAATGGATTTGAGATACTATTTTCTCTGTAATTCAAAAAGAAAATTACTCATGTAGTTCAGAACACTCTCTTCTCCATGATCTAGTAGGAGATTAAGAGATAGTGTCCTCCTTTCTACACTTGTAATTCCATACTTTATGATTTTTAATATACCCTAAAATTGTAGCCTTTGTTTTCTTTTATTTATATCTGCAAAAACACTAAAAAAGGAAAATAAGAGAAATTATTTCCAGATCCATATAAATATATTGATCAGGGTAACATTGTCGGGAAGGTTCCTCACAACTTCAGCTCTACCTGAAGAGGGAAAATACCATGATGACTCTTATTGTTTTGGGAGCCAGCATGATGTAGCCACTTTGGAAGGCAATTTGGATATTTCTAACAAAACTAAGTATACTTTTTACCATATAATCTAGCAATCATATTCTTTACTATCTTCCAGAGTAAGTTTAAAACTGATATCCATGAAAAAGGTTGCACACAGATGCTTACAGCAGCCTATTAATAACTGCCAACATTTGGCAGCATCCAAGATGTTGATTAGCAGGTGAATGGATAAAATAAACTTGTATATCTATATAATGCAATATTACTTACTGCTAAAAAATAACTATCAAACAATGAGAAGACATGAAGGAACTACAAGCACATATTGCTAAGGGAAAAAATCCAATCTAAAAAGGCTCCATACTGTTAAGATTTCAACTATGTATAGGGCACGCTAGAAAAGAAAAAAAAAATCTGTGAAGATGGTAAAAAGATCAATTGTTACGAGGGATTAGAGGGAAAGGAGATGAACAGATGGATCAAAGAAGAATTTTAAGGCAGTGAAGCTATTCTGTATGATACTATAAGGATACACACATACCATTATACATTTGTTAAAACCCATAGACTGCACACCAAGAATTAACATAAATTTATAGACTTTGGGTGCAAATGCTCTGTCAACGAAGGCATTCACTAATTTTAGCAAATGTACCAGTCTGGTTGGGGATATTAGTAGTGGATGAGGTGGTTCATGTGTGGGAGTAAAGAATATGTGAAAACTCTATTTTCTGCCCTATTTTGTACTGAGCTCAAACCTGCTATAAATATAAAATCTAAATATAATTTTTAAAAGATAAAATAACAACAAAAATGATTAAGTCATAAGGAAAAGTCACTCACTAATAGATATGCACACATTCTTTCTCTTTCTTTCACACACACAGAATAAATCTTCCAATTTAAAGAAAAATTAAACTAATTTCTTGAGTTATATATGTGCATGTGTGTAAGTACACTACGGGTTTGTCTGTGTGTGTGTGTGTGTGTGTGTGTATGCCAACCTCAAATAGTCAAAAGGCTCAGAATCAAGTTTACAGAGAACTTATTCAAGTGAAAAATTTGAGAACAGCCACACCTAGAAACTCAGATTCCAAAGAATGGAAGTCAGTGTTCACAAGAGTAAGAGTTTGGGATTGGCGAGTTTTTGGCCTCCAGCAATAGGGTGAACGTTGGCCATATGAGTATTCATAGTATTGGACACTTGGTTATTTATTTTACTTGGAGAATAGTATAAAGAGTTTTTTGTTGCAACATACCATGGTTTTATTTCCTATAAAACATTTGAATGAAAATGGTAGGTAGACTACTAAATGCTCTGACCCTAACTAAATAGGAGCTTACAAAGAACATTATATTTTAGTTCATCAGTACAGTAATATTATAATTAAATGTAAAATATGCTCTTCACAAAGAACACTTTTTAATATCAAAATACTATGGGGTACAAATGTTTTTTATTACATGGATTGCTTTTGTAGTGCTTGAGTCAAGAAAACTTTTAATGTATTCTGTAATTGAGCATTCAAATTATTTTTCTATGCTTTCAGATTACTTTAATTGTTTTATTTTTTGCTCAACCATCCCTTTGTTGCATATACCCCAAGAGAAGTCTATTGATCTAGGTAAAATCAATATTTTTCCCATGTCACTCCACCATCATGAGGACTAGAAATTGCTTGTAGAACGAAGAGTGAAGGCCCAATTCTTGGCAAGGGTCACTGCCAGATCCACAGGTCTTAAAAGACCCTGTCCCCAGGGTGGGACCCCAGCAAGAAATGACAATAATTAACATAAAATTTATCTTGGAACATTTCTTGGGCAGAACAATTAAAATTTTTCAACAATGAAGTTGTTCTTTGAATAATTATTATTTTTTGTTTGTGAAGTATAGTCACATCTTGGTATTTATGGGGGATTGGTTCCAGGACCCTCTTCTTTCCCTCTATAGTTACCAAAATCCACTGCTGTCCAAATCTCCTTATACAAAATATATCATACTTTCATGTACTTTACATACATCCTCCCATACACTTTAAATCATCTAATACAATATAAATACTATCTAGTTGTTATACTTCATTGTTTAGGGAATAACATCAAGAGAAAACGTCTATACAAGTTCAATATTGATGCAGCCATCCATTTTAAAAAATATTTTTGATTTTCAATTTAGTGAATCTATGATGTGAAACCCACCATGAATATTGAAGACTGACTATAATTTATTTAGATTGATTTTTCCCATGTGACTTCTATAGAAGCCTTTGTTCTACTTCTTTGGTTTTGGAAAGAGAAAGTAGATTATCAAAGCAAAAACAAGGCACGAGTGCAAACTGGAAAGTCAATAAGCAATGGAATGGAGCAAATCATGCGGTCTATTCTATTTTCCTAGCATGTATGACAAAATAGAAATTTGGGATTATAATATGAAGCAGATTTTATCAGAAATCTATTTGTATGTGTGTGTACTTACATATATATTTCATACTTGTATATACATATCTATTTATACTTCTATTCCTTGGGATACTGGGTTAGTCTGTTTTGGCTACTACATGTCTAACAAAATTTATGTATGGTGATCAGAATATAAATGACAGATTTTTATTTCTCACAGTTTTGAAAGGTGGGAAGTCCATGATCAAGGTGCTGGCAGATTTGGTGTTTGATGAGGGCCCATTTCCTAGATGACTATCGGGGCAAGAGATCTCTGTGGTAGCCATTTTATAAGGGTACTGATCCCACCTGCCAATAGTCATCTCCTAATGCTATCACCTTGGAAGTTAGATTTCAACAAATGACTTTTGAGGGACATAAACATTCCATTTGTTCCTTGCAGATCCATAACAATGGAAAGTAAGCTCTGAGAAATTTCATCCTCTGTTATGTTTAACTGTATCAAGGCCTTAGGAATATAAGCCTTTGCTGTTTGGGGGGGAATATTAGTTCTGTCATGTAACTTCTTATTTTTCTCAGAAATAGATAATCTTCAAGTATATATTTTCCTCAATGAAACACTTCAATAAAGCCTTAGAACCTAAGTTCATATAAATTAGGAAATTATAAGTTTTCTATAAATAATTCAAGTAATGACAATAATTTTATATGTAAAATTATATATGTATTTATGTAAATAATGTATGACTCACCATTAACCAATAAGGATGATATTATATATATATTTTTAAGAAAATGTCCTAAGTCTTTAGCCACTTTGTAATGGACTGATAACTTTTACATTACAGACCTGAGCAATTGTAAAATATTCAATAAAATATCAGAAGTAATTTTCTGGTGACTATAGCTTATTTAGATTATAATTAGAAAAAAATAAAATATTGAGAAGAATAAAAACAAAGTATCTCGTAGTTGGCACTGCTCAAAATCTTTCCTCAAGTTATTCAATAAAGTGTTGATGAGATGACCACAAAGTTAAGAGCATAATTGATTCTCCTTGAAGAAACTTCTTGGCAATCACCACACTATATTATCTTATATGCATGTCAAAATATATATGTATTTTATAGAGTGCAAACTACCTAGAGATTTAAAGGTTGTGGTGCTAATAGAAAACATCACAACCTTTGGATAAACTGTCTCAAAGCAAAAATTAGTGTGTTTTTCTCCAAAAATGTTGATATGCTCACATTATCATAAATTAATTCAAAAGAGAAATTCATATGAGCAAAAAAGCAGAGAAATGTAGAATTTTTTAAAAATTCTCTAAAAGTAGGGTGGCATCTGTGGCTTAAAGGAGTAGGGCACCAGCACCATATGCCGAAGGTGGCGGGTTCAAACCCTGCCCTGGCAAAAAAAAAAAAAAAAAAAATTCTCTAAAAGTGTGTATGCAACCAGTGAACAGAATACAAAACCCCTGAAGTGAGCTTTAATTGTTACTTCATATTTAGCCAAGGAAGAATGAAGAATGGAAAAAAAAAACTTAGAAGGTAGATACAAAGTTATGGAGAAATATCATGTGGGGATTCCCCACAACTTGCAAGGAAAACTTGACCTAACCCAGGAATATTCCCGATATGCAATGAAAGTCCATCCTAGTTACAGCTCAGCAAGATTTCAGGATTTTTATGAATCAGCAGCTTCTACTTATATCCCACTGTTCCTCTTTATTTTCAAATTGGAATGTTTAATGTGGTATATGGGGTGCTTAAGGGACAGATACTTGTTTTTTTTCTTTATAGATATCTGGATCAGGTCTACCTGATAGAAAGTCGACTACACCTCACATAGAGCTTCTGTACTCTATGCAGATCATCGTGATGCAAAAACATGCGTTTTCTTTTGAATTCAAAGCTGAGACAAATATTTTGTAGCCAGAGTTTACATTAGAGTACTTATTATCCTTAGCATATTCTGTATATAGTTTTACTTCTCTTTTTCAAACTCTGGCAGCACTTTTTGGCTCTCTTTTTAGTGAGATGAGTAACAAGTGCTTCTTCCAAATTGGTGCATTATATTGTGGATATAAGACAATCCCGAGATTGTCTTTCTTTGCCAGAAAGAATGACAGCATCTAGGCTGGTGGATGCTCATTCAGCTGGGAGTCTTGCAGAAGGGAGAAGAGAATTTCTCAGTTTGTGGCAGGTAATGGGAACAATAACTAAATCTTTGTGGTTGTCGGTTGGCATAATTTTAGAACTAAGTAGTTTTGTAGATTAATTATAGTGAGCTTAGTAATAAAAAGCAATTAGAGAATTTTCACATGCATTATTTCATGAATCTTCACAATATAGCAAGATTTTGGTGTCCTATTCGTGAATTAAAAAAAAAATAGGAAAGGATGTAACATACACATTCTTTGATTTTTCACTATACATCTTATTTCTTACTTTTTATTAAATACTGTGATCAGTTACAATGTTTCATTATTAATATCCTTATGCAGTTGTTAGGCTACCTGTTCTCAATTTCGTTATTCAATGAGTGTTAAAAAGATCAAGTTTACAATAATATACCATATTTTGTGAGTAGGAAATAGAGAATAAACGTTAGCATAGTACCTAGAGCTGAAAATGCTTTTTTTGTAGTAGCCAAACTTAAAGGATTCTCTAGAGCAAAGTGAAGAGATTATATTCATATTTTATAATATCTGTCTAAATTATGAAAATCTATCTTTTCTTTCAATAAGCCATGAAACGTTTTTCTTTAGAATACATTAATACTCTTCCAATTACATAGTCATTATGTATATACCTGTATACACATACATACACATACATATCCGTATATAACATTTACAGGAAATTTTTGTCCCTTCGTTTCATTTTTTGTAGTTAGCAATGTGATTGTCATGATAATTTGTTCTTTTTTATAGTATAGACACAAAAGGATAAATTGTAAAATCTGGCTCATAAATATTAGATATCTTGCTTGGAATTAAACTTTGCAGATACATCTAAGATTACAGGTAATGGCGAGAGGCAGGCAATCAGGGAAGAGCCTATGAAACACTAATCCATTGCCTCAGATCTTCTTAGTTGTGTTAAGATACACATTGGTGGCTTGGTGCCTGTGGCTCAAGTGGCTAAGGCCCAGCCACATACACCTAAGGTGGCGGGTTCGAATCCCCAGCCCGGCCACCAAACAACAATGATGGCTGCAACCAAAAAAATGGCCGGACGTTGTGGTGGGCGCCTGTAGTCCCAGCTACTTGGGAGGCTGAGGCAAGAGACTCGCTTGAGCCCAGGAGTTGGAGGTTGTTGTGAGCTGTGATGCCATGGCACTCTACCCAGGGGGATAGCTTGAGGCTCTGTCTCAAAAAAAAAAAAAAAAAAGATACGCATTGGTTAGGGTGACCAGACGTCCCGATTTTGGTGGGACAGTCCCACTTTTCAACAATTTGTCCTGCGTCCCGCAGCGTTTTTAAAAAGTCCCGATTTTTGTCTGTGGACAAATAGAGATGCTGAGTGAGAATGCTCACTGCACAATAGAGATGTTCTGTGATATGATGCCCGCAGAACCTGCTGGAAATACGGCCTCCAGGCCTTGCCAGAAATTCACCATCTGAAGTATAGGCTAAAGCTGTTTGCTGTGTGGTTTGGTTGGTCATTGTACACTTCAGGGCGCTGGGGAGGGGAGGGGCTGCTGGCTGCGACGCCCTACAGGAGGTGGACCCTGGGGAAAGGTCACTCTTCTAAACTTCTCCATAGAAGAGGTGTCAAAAAAGCTGCTGGCTACCAGATATTGGTGCCTGCCATGTGCTGAGAAAGTTAAGCAACGGAGAAACTGTGAACAAACACTACGGGGAACCTACAAACCTACATATCTGAAATGCGAAACAAAATCCTTCCCCCCCCCCCCCCCACTGCAGTGCCCTCTAATGACAAACTATCTGCCGTGGCACTGAAGAAACAAATGCATATTTAAAACGACCTGAATCCATTTTCAGAGTTGTGTAAAAGGACAAACTTATAGCTGAGAGCCAGTGAGTTTATTCAGTTTATTTAAGTTTGTTAATATTATTTTTTAAATTTCAGATTAATATGAGGGTACTAACTTAGGTTACAATGTATGCATTGTTAGGTAAGGTCCCTATTGTAGTTGTGTCCTGCCCCCAGGAGGTGTGCCATCTACCCTTACATTGTATCCATTAGCTGGGAGCACTCCAATCCCCCACTTTCTTCCCCTCCACCCGCTTTGGGTTTTTCTCCTACTTGGGCAAGTGTTAATTCATCAACTGACTTCACAGTAGTATTGAGAAGCAGTGAATTTATAATCATGAAATGCTATTTATTATTCTAATAATTGCATGTCTAACTCTATCATTTTTCAGAGTACCATATCCCACATTTCCAAAACAATTTTGATTGTATTTGTCAAAAGTAACACAGACTGGTTATATCCCACTACAAATATTCCATAGAAGAAAATATTCTGTTAATAAGTGCTATCAGAAAGATTTGATTTGGGTGTTTAGAAGGCGATTTGACTCAATCATGTCTTTTCAGGTGTCTTTAGGGAAGGAAACGAATTACAGAATGTTGCTACTCCTCTCATTCCCTAATGATTATTGACCATAATGTTTGAGTAACACAGAAAGACGGTTTTGGTTTAGAATATAATCAAGGATTTTATTATCAGAATTTAGGAGAAAGGACTAAATAAAATACTTACGGAAGAAAGACAAAATAAATATTATTTCAGAAGATGTGGAAATGTGCATGGTAAGAAATTTCAAAAACAATTACTGTAACATATTCCAGATTTCCTGTAATCAATGCTATACACATTTACTTATATTGCTATTTAAAGCATTGTTTTCTATTCATTTGTCAGACTACAGCCTCTCTGTCATCTTAACTGCATTTGACCAGAATGTTCCCTGAAATTTAAATGATTACGGTCTTACAAATTAGCATCTTATGTTACTAACATGATGTTTTACACTGTCACCATTCAGCATGTTTTGTAACAAATAGTTATAGGTAATCTGTAGAAACAGTCATTGTTAGTATTGTGACATTTAAGAACCTGCGATCATTTATTTTACATTCGGAAATATTAAAAGATAAGTTTCAGTGCCCTAAAGACCCAAGGTATCATAAAATAAAATTGACTTCAAAACTTTTATCAATTGATGGTGCAAGTCTTTTCTTGTCAGACATTTTCCCGAACTGAATAACGAAAAAGTGTTTCCTGAGGAAATGAAATTATATCTCGTAACAAAAATCAGGGAATCTACCAATTTATTTTTATTTGCTTTTATTTTCCAGAGAATTATGCTAGGAACATCAGCATTTCCTTAGAAAATCTCAAACCTAAGATATGTTTTTCTAAATAAAGACTAACATTTGAAAATCACACCTGATTTCTTTTCTTTGGATTTTTAAAACTTAAATATAGTCATTGTGTGGACAAGAACAAAAGTAACAAAATCCTGGCAGTGATGATGAAGGGAAAAGACAAAAGCTTCATGACTTCTGATTTCAGGTGTTATGTACTATGGTGTGAAATTTGTAACTGAAAGTGTAATTTGTAACTGCCAAATTTGTAAAAATGTCATATGCAATTAATGAAGACCAATTGCAGGAAAGGTCTCCAAGAGAAACATGTACAGCTGCTCGAAAGTTTAGCGTCTATTAAAGGTGACGTGCACATAGTTCTGAATGACAGTTAGGGGCCACTCAGTGGGGGCCCCCAGTGCCCAGAAATCAACAGCTTCTCATCTTGGTCATAATAGCACAGCTTACAAAAAACAACCTAAGGAAATGGATTTTCCTTGAATATTTATAAGAGCCTTACTCAGGTAAAGCCCGACACAGAATGGAAGTTTCAGAGATCAGAAACACTGCGATAGTATTGAACTACAGAGCTGCATTTCTCTCATTTAGGTCAATTTCTGCCACCAAGTAAATCGCCACTTTAGTATGTTAAATGGTGCTTAGCAGCCTGACAAAGTTAATTAGCTTCCAAAGTATTTAACTTATTCTTAGTGAGTGACTTACTGAAAGAATCTTGCTGATTATGGAGTACAGCATAAATATATTACTATTATTAATAAAACTAATTATGTAATAATTATCTCATGATTTGACATTAGCTTGTATGTTCTAAAGACATAACACACTAAATTAATTCTTCCTGAGCAGCACGCTGCCATTTAGTGCCTAGGAAGAGGTAATTTACTGACTAACGTCGAACGCCTTAAGATTTCCGTATCATGTGGGGATAAGCACTTTGTCCCTTGAATATTTTTTCTCATTATCATTTATTACGGAATTATGCCTCATATTATCAGCTGAGACGCTTGATTTTAGCTCAATACTTTAGAACATACTCCAATTATTTCTTTTATTTTATGTGACAATTGTACCTCTTTCTACATTGTTCTATATTTCATATTGGTATGAATATTTAAATTTTTTCTTTAACTTTTAATTAAAATCATAACTAAATACATTTATAGGGTACACTGTGATGATTTGATATACAATGTGGAATGCTTAAATCAAACCGATAAACATAACCATCACGTCACTTCCTTATTTTTTTGTGGTAAGACATTTAAAATTTACTCTTAGTTATTTTGAATTATACCCTTGCATTACACACATTAGGTGAGATCCCACCTAATGGTGAATATTTAAGTTTTAACCGAAGCTGTCAAACACATTTTTTCCCTCGAGTTATCTCTATTATTATCAAGTACAGGAAAAAATAAAAACAATCTGAGTTCCTGTCTATTGTACTTGTCTTGCCTATTGTTTGATTTTATCTGTATTTTAAAAAACCAGGGAGTTTAAAACAATGAACTGTCCTGGGCATACTGAATCTTTCCCTCCTATTGTCCTATGGTTTCCTTAAGTTACATTCAAAACTGAAATACTATACCTCAAATAGTGTAGAATTTTGCTATTTTAGTATCACAATATATAATCTATTTTGTTATAGCATAAGGGATTTGTATTTGCTAACTGTAAGAAATTTCTTCTTAAGACACTAAGAAAAAGTCTGCTCTTATATATCTGTCCAGCATAAAGTTGCATCCTCCTGACTTGCTCCAAAATGCTGAACTATGCTCCAGATTCTGAATCATACCTGACCTTAGTCTTGGTCAATAGTTCAAGAACTTAGTATTGAGTAGGTCTGAACCTGTTCTTTGTAGAGGATGCTTCCAACATGTATGTTTCTTCCTTGTTTCATGTATAAAATTCTCCTGCTTTGAGACCGAAAAAGCTATAGTAGATTATTTTCCTTTTCTTCAAATTCTGTTTTTTATTTTTTTAAATACCAATTAAACTCATAATGTCTGGTACAAGTCTTTGTTTTGGTTCATTGTTTTTCACTTAAAAATAGTTTTAACAAAGTGCACACTACTTTGAGTATTTTATAGAATACAAAGGCTATAGACAGCAATGACTATGTAAAAAGAGACACTGCTTTTGAGAAACTCACCATCAGTCAGTGACAGCAGATACTTAACAAATCGCTACAGATCTAAAGTGTTGAGAAACGTGTGATCAACTTAGTGTAAGAATAAAATTATTGAATTGTACACGATCTTTCCATTCTTAGAGCATCATCAGTATAAGACTCCAAACTGTATTTAATTTTTTGAAATTCAGAATGATTTCTGACTTGTAATTATCAAACTAACTGATGGGCCTGACTCTAACACATAGGGAGTATTATTATTCTGCCCTTATTTCAAATGAAATGCTCATCTAAATGTTTTTTACAAATTGCTATTGAATACAAACATCCCTGATCAAGTCATCTCTGAATCTTCTCTCATTTTTAACAGTGAATTTTAATTATATGTTTTCAACTAGCTTCATGGTCATAGTAAAGGTGCATGTTCTATCATTACTGGAGTATGAGAATCTGTGCTGCTAAATCTACACATAGCCTCTGTCACTGTCATTGTGGCTTTTCATTTGCGTGTCCATTATGCCCATTCCACAGCAGCTAATAATAATAAAGTAGTTAATATCAACTCTCCAACTCATTTACATACTTGATTATTGGTTGCTTACTTGAGGATGAATACTTTCTGGTGGGTGTTAATACAATAATTTTAATACTTCATTATTATGGATGTGCATCCGTCCCTGTTCTTCATGTCACCAAGATCTTTATTCTGCTCTTCAAACCTTTTTACTTGCAAGATCCTCACCTAAAGTTTAGTACATTAGTCAATATCTAGAAATCTATATCCAAATGTAAGTATGATAAATTCACTGGCTATTTCTCAAATCATAGCCAAACCTAATCTAAGCCCGGACACTTTTTTCCTCCTTCAGCTGATTGTAGAGCCCTGCTTACCCCAATATCATTAGCTAGAGATGTGAACTGAAGCAGGTACACATCTGCAGCTGTGATGGATGATAAGTTTGTTGGGCTATATGCTCCTGCAAATTACCTGTGCCTGGGTTCAATCCTAGATTAGCCTTTTTTTTTTTTTTGAGACAGAGCCTCAAGCTGTCCCCCTGGGTAGAGTGCGGTAGCATCACAGCTCACAGCACCCTCCAACTCCTGGGCTGCAGCAAGTCTCCTGCCTCTGCCTTCAAGTGGCTGGAACCACAGACACCCACCAGAACTCCCAGCGATTTTTTGTTTGCAGCTGTCTTTGTTGTTTGGTGGGCTCAGGCTGGATTCGAACCCGGCAGCTCAGGCATATGTGGCTAGCATCTTAGCCACTTGAGCCATAGGCGCTGAGCCTAGATGAGCCATTTTATCTTTGATGGGCTGCTTATGGCCTTATCCCAGTTCATAACTTCATGGATAAACAGAAGCCAACTCAAAACAGGCAACTGGAGAAACAAAGACACCCGATGTCCCTATCAGAAGAGCTCAGCGTCATGCCAAAGATGCCTTACTGAAAGTGTAATATTTGCTGTGGATGACATGACCTTTCTCCAGAAGGCAAAAGAATTACATTTGGATTCTACCTTGTGGACTTAAAAAGGGCCTCTATAAGAGATGACAGAATCTCAGTTGAGGTATAGAGTTGCTTGTAGCAAGGTGAATCTAATATAGCTCTTTTTCCTAACCTTAGCCTAGACTATTTTACTTGGGATATGGCCAGATCATCCATTTCTAAGTATGGGATGTGCGGCTTCCAAAATTCAAACTCAGAGATTTCTACAAGGTGTTATGTGCTATTCTTTGTGACAAAGATTTGAGATTTAGCTCTTATTGTTTGTTTATTTGTTTGTTTGTTTAGTTTTACTATGAGGGCTAATGCTGGCACACTCTCAGTTAATGAACGCATCAAATCTTTACTGAAAGGTAGGTTCATGGATCTTTATAGATGATGCGTCCTGCCATCTGGAGAGCTTATGTCTAAGTGTCCTAAGTATACTGACCACCTTGTATTTATACTGTCCAATCAGCATAATGTCATTGAAGTAATGGGTGAGAATCACGTTCTGTAGGATGCCAGGTGGTATAGATGCCTTTGAATGACACAATGCACAGAGTGGAAATTTTGTTTTGTTTTGTTTTTTTTCAGACAGAGTTTTGCTTTGTTGCCCTGGGTAGAGTGCTGTGGTGTCATAGCTCACAGCAATCTCAAACTCTTGGTCTTGAGCAATCCTTTTCCTTTAGCCTTCCAATTAGCTGGGAATACAGACATACGCCACTATGCCCAGCTAGTTTTTCGGTTTTTAGTAGAGATGAGGATCTCGCTCTTACTCAGGCTGGTTTTGAACTCCTGAGCTAGAGCAATCCTCCCACCTCGGCCTCTCAGAGTGCTAAGAATTACAGGCATGAGACACTGCACCCAGCCGAGAAGGAAAATATTAACATAAATCCAAGGCAAAACCTTAAATGAATATTGTCGACTGTTTCACATGACTACACACTGTATTTTATTTATTTTTTTATTGAAATGGAAAAGAATACCTTCACCAATCAGTGACTGCACATCTTGTATATAAGTCCTTATTAGTTTGCTTTAGCTAAGATAAATTATCCAACCATACTGCTATGATCAGAATACTATTTAGTGGTAACCTATAATCATTTTCTAGGTTCAAACCAGTTTTTAAAAGTATGAGTCTAATTAATTAAATAGAGATATAATAGGGACCATAGTCCCCTGAATCCTTTAGGGAACAGCTTTTATTTATTTTTATTTATTTATTTATTTATTTATTTTTAGAAACAGAGTCTCACTTTGTCATCCTGAGTAGAGGGATATGGCATCACAGCTCACAGCAAACTCCAGCTCCTGGGCTTAGATGATTCTCTTTACTCAGCCTCCAGAGTAGCTGGAACTATAGGCACCCGCCACAATGCCTGGCTGTTTTTGTTGTTGTTGTTGTTGTTGTTGTTGCAGTTTGGCCGGGGCTGGGTTTGAACCTGCCACAATCGGTATATGGGGCCAGCATCCTACTCACTGAGCCACAGGCACCACCCAGCAGCTTTTATATTGATGCCTGTCATTTTTATCCCTCTTGATGTCATTCTTATCCTGACTAGCTGCCTAGCCTGTGTTATGGTAACCATAGCCTTCTGCCACTTAAGTGTTATCCTTTGGCCTGTGTTATGGTAACCATAGCCTTCTACCTTCTGCCACTTAAATGTTATCCTTTGGCTTGTGTTATGGTAACCATAGCCTTCTGCCTTCTGCCACTTAAGTGTTATCCTTTGGCCTGTGTTATGGTAACCATAGCCTTCTACCTTCTGCCACTTAAATGCTATCCTTTGGCTTGTGTTATGGTAACCATAGCCTTCTACCTTCTGCCACTTAAATGTTATCCTTCGGCTTGTGTTATGGTAACCATAGCCTTCTACCTTCTGCCACTTAAGTGTTATCCTTTGGCCTCTTTTTCTTTTGGGGTGCAACATTCTTTTGGGTGACAAAGACACCAGATCTATTGCAATCTCTTCTGTTGTCAGTGAAGCTGATGCCCTTCTACCCACACTTTCCAGATGGCCCTGATGACTAGTCCTCTGGGTCCTCTGTGGAATATAATCCTCTGGTGAATCTGCTTGTCTCTCCTATAACATGCATTTCTGCATGCCTCCTTCCCTCAGACTCTAAATTTCTTTGTAATTGTTGTGCTAACTCAGCCATCTTCATTTCACTAGGCAGTGGTCATTTCTCTTTGGGGTCTTAATAAGCTATGTTGGCAGTAAGTTTGCCCACTGTTTGGAGTCCTTTGCAAGAGCATTAAATTCAATGTCCCTAGAAAATGTCAGATCAATATGCTCTTACTTATCCACTCTTAAATTCTGGCCCCTTTGATCAAGCATCCTTAAAATTGAACCCCAAGAACACTCTTTTGGCCCTTTCACAGAATTTACTATCTAATTCTTCTATTTAATTTCTAGACCTTTTCTTCCTTTGGTAGTAACTATATATGCTGAGATTTAACCCTATTTATTGTCTTGGCAACCAATAAAAGAAAGAGTGGCAATTTCTGAATGTGGTGCTTACATCTTTTCAATGTGGTAGAAGTATTACATCATATTAGGGAAGATTTGGACACCTCTGTAAACTCTGAGCCAACATCCTCAGAGGCATCCATACAAACATACTGTATTCCATTTGTACAGAATTTAGGTTCTCCAAACTCAGGTTGTTATTTTACCACAATATTCTTGCTTTGGCTAATCATTTAAATGTCCTGAAACTCTGCAAATCTTATACATCAAATTTACAGTCTGCTGATAAGCTGTATCGGCTTTTCGAGGAAAATGGCCTGCTGTAAAAAAATCAGCAGAGTTTCTGATTCAGAGTAGCTGAGCC
Organism: Galago senegalensis; assembly: GCA_963575145.1. Taxonomy (NCBI): domain Eukaryota; kingdom Metazoa; phylum Chordata; class Mammalia; order Primates; family Galagidae; genus Galago; species Galago senegalensis. Next base: position 11,650 of record CAUYTI010014367.1, on the reverse strand, counting down.
TTTACCTACATGTTAACCCCATGCCTCCTGTTGTATCTCAGCAGAGTGCAGGCGCCACTTAGCAGTAACATGCTAACTCCACTGTCTATGTAGGCATCTGTAGTGCCTATACTATCTTCCCTCCCCCCTTTCCCCCCAAAGCTAGGGGCTGCCACCAGTCCTCACCCTTGGAGGTGGACAGCCCCTTGGCCAGCTTAAATAATTTTCTACTTGTGTCTTCAAATCTTCATTTTTCTTTCATCCTCTCCTCTCTACCAATCACTGGGAAAGAACCGATGGTGAAGTTTGGGACTAGTCCCCAACAGTTACCATATCATTTCATTGTCACCACAGAATGTTTGCCCTCCAAATATGTGGCTATATGATCAGATAACAATTTTTCAAAATATTTTATGTTTTTGTTTGAACATTGCATTTTCTCTTTACCCTCTATTCCTTATTTTGAAATTACAGATAACATTAGGCTAAGAAACAAAGTCTTACAGCTTTCCAGGTGAATATAAACTTGATTCATGATTAATTCACCCAGGAAATTCTGCTTCAAAACACAATCAACACAATAGAAATCTGAGTTGTTTCACCCTATGATACTTGTACAACATTACCATGTGATTAATACTGGTAAGTAAAGCACAGTATAATTTCACAAGATGTAGTGCACTTGGGATGAGAGGTGACAGTACACACTATATTTCTGCTATGTTTTGTTTTTAGAAACTTGGGTGAAATTTATTTCTCCAAATCTCACTTTGATATAAAATATCTAACAAAATGATTTTGGAGGGGGAGAGAGAGGGATTTTATGGGATCAAATGCAGAACTTGACAAGTGCTCAGTTTATATTACTGTATTGATTGGTAGTGGACTAGAAATATTTGCTACAAATTTAAGCATTATATTTAAGCTAACAATATTTTTATTGTCGGGGATTCATTGAGGGTACAAGAAACCAGGTTACACTGATTGCATTTGTTAGGTAAAGTCCCTCTTATAATTGTGTCTTGCCCCCCAAAGGTGTGTCACACACTGAAACCCCACCCCTCCCTCCTTCTCTCTCTCTGCTCTTTCCCCACCCCCTCCCTCCTTCTCTCTCTCTCTACTCTCCCGTTTACCCCCCCCACCATGTACTAGGTCATTGATTGTCCTCATATCAGAATTGAGTACATAGGATTCTTATTTCTCCATTCTTGTGATCCTTTACTAAGAATAATGTGTTCCACTTCCATCCACGTTAATACAAAGGAGGTAAAGCCTCCATCTTTTTTCATAGCTGAATATTCCATGGTATGCATATACCACAACTTGTTAATCCATTCCTGGGTTGGGGGACATTTAGGCTGTTTCCACATTTTGGTGATTATAAATTCAGCTGTGATAAACAGGCTAGCTAGTGCAAGTGTCCTTGTGGTAAAAGAAATTTTTTTTCTTCTGGGTAGATACCCCTTCATGGGATTGTAGGATCAAATGGGAGGTCTATCTTGAGTTATATGAGGGTTCTCCATACTTCCTTCCAAAAAGGCTGTATTAGTTTGCAGTCCCACCAGGAGTGTAAAAGTGTTCCTTTCTCTGCACATCCATGCCAGCATCTCCAGTTTTGAGATTTTGTGATGTGGGCCATTCTCACTGGGATTAGATGATATCACAGGGTAGTTTTGATTTGCATTTCTCTAATAATTACAGACACTGAGCATTTTCTCATATGTTTGCTAGCCATTCATCTATCTTCTTTAGTGAATTCTATTCATCTCTCTTCCCCATTGATGTATGGGATTGTTAGCTTTTTTTCATTTGGATTAATTTGAGTTCTCTATAGATCCTAGTTATTAAGCTGTTGCCTGATTCAAACTATGCAAATATCCTTTCCCATTGTGTAGGCTGTCTATGTGCTTTGGTTGTTATCTCCTTAGCTGTACAGAAGCTTTCAGTTAACTAACTCCCATTTGTTTATTTTTGTTGTTCTTGCAGTTGCCATGAAAGTCTTCTTCATAAAGTCTCTCCCCAAGCTGATATCTTCCAGTGCTTTTCCTATGCTTTCTTTGAGGACTTTTATCATTTCATGCCTTAAATTTAAGTCCTTTATCTATCTCGAATCAATTTTTGTGCGTAGAGAAAGGTGAGGGTCCAGTTTCAGTCTTTTACATGTGGATATCCAGTTCTCCCAGCACCATTTATTGAATAGGGAGTATTTCTCCCAGTGTATGTTCTTGTTTGGTTTATCAGCGATTAGATGGTTGTAAGATGTAAGTTTCATTTCCTGGTTTTCTACTCAACTCCAAATGTCTATGTCTCTATTTTTTGTGTTAGTACCATGATGTTTTGAACACTATGGCCTTGTGGTACAGCCTAAAGTCTGGTATGCTGATTCTCCTGGCTTTGTTTTTATTACCAAGAACTGCCTTAGCTATAGGGATTGTTTTCTGGTTCCATACAAAACACAGAATCATTTTTTTCCAACTCCTGAAAGTACGATGTTAGTGTTTTAATAGGGATGGCATTGAATCTGTAGATCGCTTTGGGAAGTATAGACACTTAACAATGTTGATTCTTCCCAGCCACGAGCATGGTATGCTCTTCCATTTGTTAATATCCTCTGCTATTTCTTTTCTTAGGGTTTCATAATTTTCTTTATAGAGGTTATTCACCTCTTTTGTTAGGTTCATTCCTAGGTATTTCATTTTCTTTGAAGCTATGAAGGGAGTTGTGTCCTTAATTAGCCTCTCATTCTGGCTGTTATTGGCATATACAAAGGCAACTGATTTGGGGACATTGATTTTATATCCTGAGAGACATTACTATCCATTTTGATGACATCCAGGAATCTTGTGGTTGAGTCTTTGGAGTTCTCTAAGTATATGATTATATCGTCAGCAAAGAGGGAGAGTTTGACCTCCTCTGCTCCCATTTGGATGCCTTTTATTTCCTTCTCTTGACTAATTGTGTTGGCTAGAACTTCCAGCACTATGTTGAACAGTAATGGCCATAGAGGACAACCTTGTCTGGTTCCAGTTCTAAGTGGAAAAGCTTTCAGTTTTACTCCATTCAGTAAACTATTAGCTGTGGGTTTGTCATAGATAGCTTCAGTTTAAGAAATGTATCTATACTCTTCAGTCTTCCGATTAGAAAAGGATGCTGGATTTTATCAAATGCATTTTCTGCATCTATTGAGAGGATCATATGATCTTTGTTTTTGCTTCTGCTGATATGATGAACAATGTTTATGGACTTGCACATGCTAAAAAAGCCTTGCATCCCTGGGATGAAACCTACTTGATAATGATGTATGACTTTTTTGATGATAAGCTGTAATCTATTGGCTAAGATTTTTTTGAGAATTTTCACATTTAAATTCATTAGCAAAATTCGTGTGAAGTCTCCTTTTTAGTTGAGCCTTTTCCTGGTTTTGGTATCAGAGTGATGTTTGCTTCATAGAACATGTTGGGGAAGATTCCTTCTTTCTCAGTTTTTTTGAATAATTTCTGAAATATGAGAATAAGCTCTTTTAAGGGTTGATAGAATTCTGGTATAAAACCATCTGGACCAGGGCATTTTTTTGTTGGGAGACTTTTTATTGTTTCTTTGATCTCAGTGCTTGAAATCAGTCTGTTCAGGAGATCAACTTATTCCTGGCTAAGTCTAAGGAAAGTGTGTGATTCCAAATATTGATCCATTTCCTTCACATTATCAAATTTCTGGGCATAGAGTTTCTTGTAGTATTGAGAGATGCTCTCTTATATCTCTGTGGCATCAGTTCTTATTTCCCATTTTTCATTTACTATTAAGTTTACTCGAGATTTTACTTTTCTATGTCTAGTTTTAGTCTGGCCAAAGGTTCATCTTGTTTATTTATTTTTTCAAAAAACCAAATCTTTGTTTCATTAATTTTCTGAATGATTCTTCTGTTTTCAATTTCATTGATCTGATTTAATTATGGATATTTCTTTTTTTCAGCTGGGTTTTGGCTTAGATTATTCTTCTTTTTCCAGTTCTGTAAGATGGCTTGTGAGTTTATTGATGCATTCTCTTTTTGTTTTTTGGATGTAGGCATCTAAAGCTATAAATTTTCTTCTCAGGATTGTTTTTGCTATATCTTATGTCTTGGTAGGTTATGGTAGCTTATGTCTTCATTATTGTTATGTTCAAAGAAGTTAATGATTTCCTCTGTTGTTTTTTACTGGACCCAACTCTCAATCAGCATAAGGTTGTTTAATTTCCATGCCTTTGTGTGTGTTTGAATATTTTTCTTGGAGTTGAGTTCCACCTTTAATGCCTTGTGGTATGAGAAAATACAAGATAAAATTTATTTTGATTCTATTATAACTTTGTTTAATTTCTGTTTAAAGAATCTTTCCAGCTTTGTAAGAGGAGTGTTAAAGTCACCTGTTATTATGGTGTTATGGGATATCATACTGCTCAGACTAATTAAGGTCTATTTCAAGAATTGGGGAACATTTAAGTTGGGTGCAGAAATATTTAGAATCGAAATGTCTTTTGGTTGCATTTTTCCCTTGACCAATATGAAATGACCATCTTTGTCTTTTTTGACTTTAGTTGCTTTAAATCCTACATGTATCTGAAAATAAGAGTGCAACCCCTCTTTTCTTCTGAATTCCATTTGCCTGAAAAATTGTCTTCCAACCCTTAACTCTGAATTTTAATTTGTCTTTTGAGGCTAGGTGTGTTTCTTGCTGACAGCAAATGGATGGTTGTGTTTTTAAATCCAATCAGCAAATCTATACCTCCTCAAGCCATTAACATTTATTTAGATAATTGATAAGTGTGGTAGCATTCTATTCATCTTATTTTGTGAAAGTCCATTGCTTAGTTTTATCTTTTGCATCATTGTGGAAGCTTGGTTCTGTCCTTTAATTTGTGGGTGCTTACTTTGCTGGTGTTCCACTGTGATAGTCAGTATGTAGAACAGTTTGAAGTGTTTTCTGTAGAGCTGGTCTTGTGGTGGCAAATTTCCTCAATGTTTGCATATCAGTAAAAGATTTGATTTCTACATCAATTTTAAAGTTTAGCTTAGAAGAATATAGAATTCTGAGCTTGAATTTGGTTTTTTTTTAAGTAGATTAAAGGTAGGTGACCATTGTCTTCTGGCTTGAAACATTTCATAAGAGAAGTCTATGGTCACCCTGATGGATTTGCCCTTGCAGGTCAATTGCCGTTTACTCCTGACAGCTTGCAATTTTTTTTATTTTGCCTTGACTTTGAACAGGTACATCACAATGTGTCTTGGTGAAGCTCAATAAGAGTTGAGGCAACCTGGGGTCCGATATACCTCTGAAAGGAATGTGTCAGAATCTTTGGTGATATTTGGGAAATTTTCATTTATAACATTATCTAGTATGGCTTCCATTCCTCTGGGGCATTCTTCTTCCCCTTCTGGGATACCTATAACTCGTTTGTTTGCACACATAATATAGTCCATAATTCTGTCAGTGAACATTCTGCTTTCTCTATCTTCCTTTCTGTTTCTTTAAATATCTGAGTTATTGCAAGAGCTTTGTCCTCTATCTCTGAGATTCTTTCTTCTGCATGGTCTAATCTGTTATTGATACTTTCTATTGCATCTTTAAGTTCCCCAATTGACTGCTTCAGTTCTTTCAGCTCCGTTATATCCTTTCTATATTCTTCATATCATTCATCTCTTATTTGATTCTATTTTGGGTTTTCCTTTCCACTTTCTCAGAAATTTTCTTCTTCTTCTTTTTTTCTTTTTGTTACTTTCAAATTTCTTAGCAATTTCCTCCATTGTTTTCATCATCTGTATTTTAAATACCCCTTCTGTCATTTCTAATATTTCTTTATACGTGGAATCCTCTGCAGGAGCTACCTCAGGATCCCTTGGGGGTTGGGGGAAGGGGTTGCTCCTGACTGGTTTTCATGTTGCCAGGATTTTCCTGCTGATTCTTCCTCATGAGCATTTTCTTTTAAAACTCAAGACCAAAAGGATAAGAAGATTGAAGAGCAAGAAGGGAAAAACGATTTAAAAGAAAGAAAAAAGAGAAAGGAGAGGGGGTGATAAAAAGGGAGTACTGAAATAAAGAAGAAAGACACAGAAAGAGGCAATAAAGGTATACAGTAGGTTACTTTGACCCAACCTTAAAAAACCTCTGGGGGTGCTGGGTTGAGTGGTTCCCTTCAGGTCATCAGTTCTTTGCCAGCCTGAGCAGAAAGGTACCCGACATCTAGCAAATTGATAGGAAAGACAAAAATACTATGAATCAAACCAAAACAAACAAACAGAAAACCTTATGGGATAAAATTGGGGGAAAAACCAAATAACAGAGGGCAAAAACACTAGCAAAAATGAAGTTCTTATTATTAAAGTAGGCAACAATGGAAAATTATATTTATACTAGAAAAATTAAGAAACAAAAAAGAAAAGAAAAAGGAAAAATCTATGCGAGAAAGTTGAAAAAAAAATCCAAAAATAAAGCAGTGTATATATCGTGCTGAATATTGTCTTGGCAACAGGTAATCTTCTGGGATATGACATGCTAATCACAATGCTGACACAGCTGTATGAGATGGAGATCAACCTGCAGGGTTGAGAGCCTGAATCTCTCCTCAGCGCCCTTAAAAGACACTTCAAACTGTTAGCTAAGCAGACACTTTTCCCAGGAAAGCACTTTTCCCTAGGATCTCTCCTGAAGTGGCTGCCCGCTTATCCAGTGCACCCAAACCGGCCTCACTCTATGGCCCTGAAGGGGAAGCTGCAAGGCAGTTCCCCCTACTGCCAAACACTGAAAGCTCCACTTTCCCCCAGTGTCTCAGTCCCAGTCTTTGACACTGCTCAGTCACTAGATCACATGCCCGAGATCTCCCAGCCCAAGCCTTACTCTGTGACCTGAGGCTGGAGCTTGTAAGGCAGTTCTCCTACAATGGCTGTACAGCCGAACAATATAAGCTTCATTCTGGTACAGCGGCTCAGTCCAGGGCCCTAGACCATGCTTAACGTCATCCGCACTCTCACCCAAGTTCTCCCAAGGTAATTCAATGGAGTGCACAAGTCAAAAAAAGATAAAATAACCTGCATGGAATCCCTGTTTGCAATCTTGCTGCTATTATAATTACAGCTGTGGCAGCCATAGTCTCAGACTGAACTAATGCAACCACTTGTCACTTCTCCACTGCTTTTTTCCTTCTCGTGGGGTCCAGAAGTCTCTTGCTGTCTCCCTAAACCCCCAAAGGTATGTTTCTGGGCAGAGCCCACAAGCCAAAGATGCCTGGAGTCGTCTCTCTCCAGTCTCACTGCACCCAGTTGCAAAGAAGTTGTTACTCAGCCGCCATCTAGCTCCCACGCAACTGAAAATATCCTTATCTTCTTTGCTTTATAAGAACAGCTACATTAAAACACCATAATATATTGTATTTGACTTTACAATAGTTGTGCTATGGAAAGAACATTATATTGTAATGTTATCATGCGTTATGTTTCTGCATGAAATTAATTATATGAAACATATAGCAGTACGTTTCAAACATCTCTACACACAAAAATCACAGTAGGGTATTAAAAAGTATCCAGATTCAGTCTCTTGTATTCCAGCTTAAATGTGCTTAAGGAGAATGTCATAGCATTGAATTCTGAAGTGATGTTTAGTCATCTAATAGAGCACAGTTTTGTACTATAGTTTGCTAATCATCCCCTTAGAATACCTGGATAAATGAAGAAAAGTATAATGCTATGAAAATATTTATAGTAAAGGATACAGTGGTAACTTTAAGTGTGCTGAGCCTCAGGCTTTCATTTTCTGGTTATGAGCTCCTCAAAAACAAGGCATTGCCTCAGGGAAAAAATGAGAAGGAAATGTATAACCTAATCCTATGCAACAGATGACCCATGACTTAGAAGCATAATACAGCTATATATTTTTTTTATCTTTATCTCACATTTTCTAAGATAAAGAACCTGGGCACAGTTTATCTGTACATCTCTGACTCAGGGTCCCCCAGAAAGCTTTAATCAAAATGTTGGTGCAGATTTTAGTTATACTAAAGCTCAATTTGGGGAGGATCGCCTTCCAAACTCACACAAACATCATTTGCTATTACAGATTAATATCAGTTCCTTGCCACCTGGGCATCTCCATGGTTCAGCATACAACTTGTCAACTGGCTTTTATGCAGTGAAAGTACGTAAGAGGGTTAGAGAGAGATTCAGGTCAGAAGCCACTATCTTTCTGCAACCTAATCTTCAAAGTAATATCTCATATTTTCACTTTATTAGAATCTCAGAAAACACAGTTGAAACAGAGGCAACTGACAAGCCCAAACAGAGGGAGTTTTGCAAAATGAATAGTCTGTATTCTGCAAAAATGTCATGTTATTAAACACAAATGAAGATGGGGAAACTATTCTAATTTAAAGGAGACCAGTGGATGTTGCCTGAAATATGATAGGATCCCCAATATAGTCATTCAAGCCAAAAAAAGGCAGAGCTTAAGCTATTTCATGCTGTTACTCTGCATTTTAGCCATGCTGTGACTGGAGAGGAGAAGTATGAAGAAGGCAGAGTGTGGGAGAAAGAGGTAAATTGATTTAATAGAGTCCTAAGAGATGTACTGTCTCATGGGGAATGACATAAAGTATGGCTGGTTTTGTTTTTGAAACTTGTTTTATAGTAAGGGCTTTCCAATCCAGGTATGGCAGATGGATTGCAAAGCAAGAACAGTAATTTTATGTCCACTTATTTAAGGCAGTATCATGAAATAGGAAGAAGGCCCTTCATGGTACACAGCTTTTTGAAGATTACCTGGTCTGTCAATTCCTTCTTCAGGAGGGAATGTTTATAAAGCTCAAAGCTCCTAAAAGAAGCCAGAATTGATTACTTCTGTGAGAAATCTTGATGTGTCTTAACTCCTAAGGCATGAGAAATTCAGGTACAGTGATCTCCTGCTGTAATTCAAAGTGGGACAATTAAGAAGGGGACAAGAGTTGGAATGTAGACAAGAAAGTCAGGCATTTATTTGTCAATATTAAGCTTATTTGTCTTCCAGAGGCAAATATATCTGTTAGTTACATAGCTTCCATCAACATCAAGTTGTATTCCTTTGCATGATGTATCTTATATTATCTAAAAAGGTACTCATATTTATTTTACAAATGAATTCAATGCATCATCATTTTATTACATGTTTTCCTTCCTTAGAGAAGTTCTTTAAAGATAAGATAATAGACTTATTTTAGACAACAGTATAATTACATATGAAACCTGTATATGTTAGACTAGCTTTTATCAAATATTATAACCCAAAGGATTCATTTGGAGAGACTTTAATAATGCATTTTGGGGGGGTCTTAAGATTGCAAGGACCTGAGGAAATACTCAGAATTCCAATATTTAAACAAGATCTTTAATGAATTCTACTGCAAGGAGAGTTCAGAGAATACTTTGCAAACCACTCTTTAAGGGCATAAGAATAAAGCGATTAAAGCAAGTTTACTATATGCTAGATGTCTAGTGTTAAATCTCTATGCCTCATTCATAAAAAATAATAGTAGTAAATTATTTTATAAGGCCATTTTTGAACACTTGGGAATATCCAGCAATAATTTTATATAAATCAAAAACATCTGAAAAAGAGGACACTTCAGTGAAGCACGTTCAGTTTGTCTCTGGGGTTTTGATCATATACTTCTGAACAGATAACTAATCTGGAGAAAGAGAATGAAGAGAGAGCTGTGTTTGTGCTTAACAAGGGGAACCATGTGTCTCATTTATTCTGGGTCTAATATAGATTCTCTATAATCTTCTAAGGAGTACGGCATCAAGCATGTAGGAAATATTGTACCAACTTGATATGAGAAATATTTTAATACTTGTTTTTAAATTAACAAAAGCATAAGGCACAATGGATTTTAAACCTATCTTCTGCTCTTATTGACTACTGTTATGGCAAACATAGATGTGACTGACATCTTATGATTGAGGAGGGGAGAGTTTACAATATTGGTGATGAAAAGAAAGTAGAGAAACAATTTCATTTCATAGAATTAGTGATCTATTTCATAAAATGACATTTTAAAATAGTAGAGATTCAATAAATTACACTTATTGTATAAAATAATATATTAAGTGAGTGGAGAACCCATGAACTACAGTGGGAATTTTGATTGGTTATTTGGAAAATTAAAAATAATGTCTATGGTTCATCTTACATTTAAACATAATTTCCAGGCAAATTGAAACCTTAACATTGCAAAATAAAAAAAGTATTTTACATGGGATTCATATAATTCATCTATTTCCTTACACATGGCATCTAAGGCAGAAATCAGAAAGTATGTGTGAATCTAAAAATTAAAAATAAAAAAAATACACTGTTAATTTTTAGCATATTTGCAAAATACTAGATTCTTTTTCTAAATTAAAAAAATTACTAATCAACAAAAATATGATGGACTTTCAAAAATACATAAGTAAAAATTGGTGAATTTACAATTTACTGAAGAAAAAGAAAAAAAATACCCAAAGTCCTATCCTCTTAGAGTTTACATTCCAGTGCTAGTGAACTATAATTCTTCTGCAGGGTACTATAGTTTGCAAATCTAGTAATATATGCTGTTCATGGAATTGAGTTCTTGAAACTTCAAGTTTCTTAAAGTTTAAAGTGAAGACTAAATATTTTTTAGTAAATACATATAGAATATGGATGACCATCACTCTGGGGAAAATTTCATACAGCCCAAATGTCAAAACTCAGCAAAGCATTTGCAACAATAATTGTATATCCATACATATAATCATTAATAATAATTTTGTTCTAATTACAAATATGCTCCAGACACTAAGAAATATAAAGTAAAATATTTAATAATTTGTATAAATGTTTGTAACCCCTGATTAAAAAGTAACTATAAAGCACTATGGAAATATATCTATAACTATTCCCAACCTTTCAATGTAAATATGAATACCAACAATGTAGTAATTTACTCTAGTAATTGGGATTTGTGAAAAGTTTCCTCTCCCTCCTTTCCCCCCCAATTTTCTAAGCTTTTAGTTTAGATCATATGTCTGTTTAATGGGTAAGAGGAAAATGAACTCACCGTTGCTGAATGTGCATTCTCAGTATAATAACCTCTAATATTTATCAAGTGCTCACTATATACCTGGCCATGTGCCAAGCACTTCACATGCATCCTGTCATTTCATTCTCCCCACACACTCTTTAGGTAGCCCTGTTGCCCTCTTTATGTACAAGCTATAACACTGGGAATCAGAAGGTTATCTGAAGTGTCGAAGATAACTTAATGATAAATTAGAGTCTACATTCAAGTCAAATGGTCAGTCTCTAGTTCTTGGCAACTGATTTTATTACAAACATATTCATTTAATTATAGTAATAAACACATACGTAAAGCTATCAGATTTAACATGGGTGCCTACTTTTCTTTTACAAATAAACACCTGTCGTCTTCCGTCGCCCGCGAAGAAAGACAACACCGAGGAGATCTTCCAGTAGCACTTTATTGTACAGAGATTATCGCGAAGAACCCCGTATGCTCTCTCTCTTCCCGTTTTTATCCCCCCTCTTAAGCTCCTCCTCAGTTCCCTCTTCCACCAATCACACGCTGCCACAGTGGCTCAGGGCGAGGCTAATGGGCAAGGTTCTGCGCATGTCAGGACGGCTGACATAGT